>OY740815.1:600000-830000 GCA_963514005.1 Raja brachyura
CCTTCAGATCTAATATTATCATTAAAGGATAATACTGCAGACATTGGTATCCTACATTAATTTTGAATACAAGCATAGAAAATAGGTGCAGGAGCAGGCCATTCAGCCCTCCGACCCAGCACCGCCATTCAACATGATCATGGCTGATCATCCAGAATCAGGACCCCATACCTGCTTTCTCCTCATATCCCTTGATTTCATTATCCCAGAGCTATATCTAACTCTCTTGAAAACATCCAGTGAATTGTCCTCAACTGCCCTCTATGGCAGATAATTCCAGATTCACAACTCTCTGGGTGAAGTTCTAAATGACCTACTCCTTATTCTTACAATGCCTGATCTTCTACCTTATCATACTTTTCCTGCCCTATTCCCATATCCCTTTATGCCTTACATCCATATATCTAGCATTCTATTTTGAACACAATCTATGATAACCTCCACAGCCATCAGGGGTAGAGAATTCTAAAGATTTCCTTCCGATTGATGAGATCTCTTATCTCAGTGTTAAATGACTGACCATGCTGAAATTGACCCCTAACTGTAGAATTTTGAAATGCAATAACCATAGTGATCACTGACTCCAAAATGCTCTGCGTAGCTCAAATGTCCTTGGGATCAGTTTTCAGGCTTCACCAGCAACTTTTATTTACTAACACAGTAACATTCCAAATTAAAATTGTTCATCCAATTGTTCAGAAAATATAACAGCCTAGTTAGTATCTGTCTCACTCATCAGCATGGAATGTGACTGGGTCTGGATTGTGAGCCAGGTGTGATTCAGAGGGTAGCACAGCAGGGCTTATGAATCAGTAGGCCTGTATCGGGAGCTTGAGTGCAGCGCTTACATATTTCCGACTCCCTTTAAACTCACTGGATTCACCAGAAATGTCATTATACTACAATGCAACATGTAAAAAACATGAAATAAAACCATGTTTCGATATTTAAATGATTAACATTCTGCATTTCAGAAAATTCGCTATTTTGGCATCAGAAATTCCAAGGATGAAGGATTATCAGTTTCACTGCACTAACGTTCATACTTTCAAGATTCAAGAGAGTTTATTGTCATGTGTCCCAGATAGGACAATGAAATTCTTGCTTTGCTTTGCTACAGAACAGATCAGTGGGTCCGTATACCATTATATAAATATATATATATAAATACATACACACATGAATCAATAAAACAGATAAAGTGCAAATAAACAGATAATGGGCTATTTTACTTCGATTACGTCGACGCATGTGACACCAACAGGGTGGAGAGCGCAGCTCCCACCAGCGGTAAGTTTAACCCGCACGTAAGTCAGTGTTGAACTTCTTGCGAGTGTTTTTTAAACTCTGTAAGTTTGCAGAGCCAGCTAGAGTGTTTATGTATTTTGGGAATTAAAAAAAAAAAACTCTGTAAATCTGGCTTGAAAATACGGAGCCAGCTAGAGTATACGTATTTAAACTGCAGTAATTGAATGGAAAAACGCGCTGGAACCGCAGTTTCCGATTTAGATCGGATCGGGAGATAAGGCTGATTTAAAAGCCGGTTCCCGCTATTTAGATCGGATTTGGAGATAACGGCTGCGCTATATGCTGGCTCCAAATACCCACAATTGTATAATAAAGTCTGCTCTGTGTATATGTTACCAGCTGCAGTTTTCCTTTATGGAAATGTATATAACCCCGTGTGATACTGAGGTTAATACAAATATTCTGCAAGCAGAATCAAAGTCAAGTCAAACAAACTTTATTGTCATTTAGAAATACATCGATATATGCAGTTCCAAACGAAATTCCGTTGCATTTGGCTCCCTGTGCAACACGATAATTAACAGAAGGATAAACATGGATAAATAGACAATGGTGGCAGCCCATTACATGGCATTCAGGAGTCTGATGGCTCGTGGGAAGAAGCTGTTGCAGAACCTTGATGTTCTGCTCCTTATGCTACGATATGTTTTGCCCGAGGGCAGCAGAGTGAACAGTCAGTGATGGAGATGTGTGGGGTCTTTTATAATACTGCTGGCCTTAGACACGCAGCGTTTGGTCGCAATATCCCCGATTGAGGGGAGAGAGGTCCCGATGATTTTTTCCGCTGTCCTCAACACTCTCTGCATGGACTTGCAGTCAGAGGCTTTACAGTCCCCAAACCAGACAGAGATAGAGCTGGTCAAAATACTCTCTATGGTGCCCCTGTAGAAAGTGGTGAGGATGGGATGGGGGAGGTGAGCTCTTCTCATCCGGTGCAGAAAGTGCAACCGCTGCTGCGCTCTCTTAACTGTTGATGAGATGTTATTTGACCAGGTCAGACTGTTAGTGATCTGCATCCCCAGGAACTTAGTGCTACTGACCACCTCCACATCGCTGTCATTGATGTGAAGTGGTATGGGACTGTGCCGGTTTTTCCTGAAGTCGACGATGACCTCCTTTGTTTTTTCGACATTCAGGATCAGGTTGTTCGTATTGCACCAGTCCACCAGTTTTCACCTCCTCCCTATAAGCCAGCTCTTAGGCATAGAATGTGCCTTTCAGAATTATAATTTTAAAGGTATATGATTTATGCACAAATAAAAAACAGTAAAGAAAGTAACTCTCCTCCAAGGGAGGACAAGAATGAGGAGAAGGCTGGAAATGGAGAAAATGCTCCACACTTGACTTAGTCAAGGGTTCTAAGACCCATGTATGTCTTCCTGTAAGGCAAGCTCCAAAGGAGTTTCCATACGCTGAGTATGGTGCCTATGAAAATGGAATTCTGATTCTCCAGTACCTTGGTTAGGTCTGGATGAGGTCTCTAGAGCAAGATAAAATGCTCAAAATTCTAATCAGTCAAGGGTTCTAAAGACCCATGAGATTCTAAGGCAGGCTCCGTGGGAGTTTCCATACACTAAGTATGGTGCCTATCAAGAATGAGAATCTCATTCACCAGTGCCTTGCATAGGTCTGGATGAAGTCCTTAGAGCAAGATAAAATGCTCAAAACTCCAAACAATTAAGGATTTTAAGACCCATGAGATTCTAAGGCAGGCTCCGAAGGAGTTTCCATACAATGAGTATGGTGCCTATGAAGAATGAGAATCTCATTCACCAGTGCCTTGCATAGGTCTGGATGAAGTCTCCCTAGAGCTAGACTCGGGAGTACCAAGGCAGGATGAAACTGACCCTGAAGCTGGTGTCCCTACTTGTGTATACACCAGAGCACAATATAAATATTCCGGGTGTTCCCGATGTAGCACCAAGTTTTGCTATATCGGTATGGACTGGTGAGGCTATGGATGAACCTGGCGGCCAACATTATTTGGTTTCTCACCTACTCCAAGATACCGTTATGACTGAAACAGCAAATAATATATAAAAATATATAAAACACCCATCTATTGTGCTTTGCTCAGGGTGCCAACAGTAACTCAGTAATTAGGCACCCATGAGTCAATGATGCGAGGACAGGAAATGTGTTCCAGTATGTCCTCTAGCTGATATTCAGTTGGCATCATTGTATTTGGGGAAGACATACATGGGTCGATAATGTCCAATACTTTTAAGACATGCTTGCGTTACTCTGCAATGCATATTTGAACCCAATTGTATGATGCAAATTGCCATTTGGCTAACATTATCCCCAAAAAATGCAGGATTATGTGGGCAAGCTATAGCCAGATTTATGATTGATGAAAACAAACCCCTATATTAAGAAGGAGATCTTCTGGTTCATTTACGGAAGTACAGAAACGTCATTCCATTACACATGGAATTTCTGGGGAAACAACCTCTGGTTGGTTAAGATTACAATTGTTTTGTAATTCTGCATTAAATCTGATCGGCTTGGTGCTTGAATGTACCAGGAACTCGTTAGGTAGAGATAATATATCCCAGACACAAGTATGGGGGTTACAGAGTCATTCTAGGACTCAAACGTAAATTTATAGTTCAGTATAAATATTTTTAAAAAGTACACTTCAGCACTATAACAAAGTTGTTATCACAAGGCTGCTATGTGGCTATTTTTTAAGCTTAAAAAAGATGCCTTATTATTCAGGTACTTCAATTAATTGGATGGGTCAGCTGAAGGAATTAATTAATGGGTTAAATTCAGCCCTCCGATTGCTCACACAATTATTGAAACCAGCACTGGTGTTAATGAGGGCTCAGAATCACATTGTAATGACTTATCTAGAGGATATGTTAATTGTAAATGGGAGACAGCTGAAGAACTGAGTTCAGCAACCATAAGCTATTGAAAGGCCAAGGTTCTGTACATCCAAACAACATGTAAGTTACAGGCATCCCAAACAATTGATTTATTTGGGGTTTGTCTTTAATATAGTTGAGGGTTACACAAAAAGCTGGAGAAACTCAGCGGGTGCAGCAGCATCTAAGGAGCGAAGGAGATGGGCGACGTTTCGGGTTGAGACCCTTCCTCGAAGTTTAATATAGTTGATATGTGAGTAACTTTATCAACAAATTAAGGTTGGAGATGTTACAAATGCCTGTATTTGTCTTGGTAAAAAACATTATCACACCATCCAAGAAGTAGCTACGGTTACTGGTAAAGTGATAGCAGCATTCATGCTGTCAAATTGGGACCTCTGCATGATCAAAGTCTGCAAAGACCAGAGTATAAGAGTAAAAAGCGTGCAGGTTATTGATTAGGTCCATGCAGTTACCAACTAAAAAGGTTGAGCTGAATTCAATGATGGATTCTCAATGTTGCACAAGTTACTAGAAGTAAAAATGTGCGTGTTCAGAAGTCTTCAGTGTTATTACAGACTGATGAGAGTGCTCTCGGATGGGGAGTTTAGGACAGTGACACCAGTTGTGGTGGTCGATGGACTGTCCAAGACGATTAATTCTCCAAATACATAGTTGAATTATTTGGAGTTATTGGGGGTGTTTTATGCATTGATAGCTGTTGTTCTACAATAAAGAACTTACATGTTCAATTATGAGTAGACAATACCACAACTGTGGGAGAATACAATATTGTGGTAGACAACAGATCACGAAAGTGCAATGACAATACAGAATGAATGTTAAAATTCAAAAAGTTTCAAAAAGATTGCCAGACAGTGTGTGTACCAAATGTTAATCTGTTGTGTCTGGATTAAATCTCCAGTGGTCTAAATGTGTCTCATGGGAGTCAGACCCAGGAGCATTCGCGGTGGATGCATTCTCGCTACATTGGGGAAGTATAGTTTTTATGTTTTCCCCATTTTGTCTGATTAGACAATGTGTCACCAAAATAGAGCAAGTCTCCACCGCAGGCGTTTGGTGGTTCCAAATTGGTATTGCTTCTCGGCCTTTTGGTTAAGATCAAGTGCAGTATCTGTTCTTATCAGTTAATATCTGATACTTCCCTTATCTAGGGACCATTACTACACAGCCATTGTTCCCATTGGTGCTCAGAATGATGATTCAGACATTCATGACAAATCCCAGGTGCAGTAATTGTTGGTACATCCAGTAACAGCAGAAGTCATCCATTACATGACTATATTAATTGTTAATCTGCAGGTTCTGATGGAATGTCGAATAGGACCATGGATGTCATAACTGCAGCTTGGAGAGATAGCACTAAGAAACAATATACGTGTCATATAAGGAATGGGAAATCTTTTTGTATACAGTCAGATACATTTTATCATACTGCAAACATATTGGATGTATTGGAGTTCCACCTGAGTTATAGTACACCTGAGTTATAGTACCATGAATGGAGCTCGGAGTGTTTTGTCATCCTATTTAGGACTATTTCAGATTCGACAATTATCGGGTCTCATCTGTTAATATCCCGATTTATGAGAGGAATTTTAATAAAATCCTACCAAACCCAGATATACAGAAATCTGGGATGTCAGTATAGTTCTCACATTGCTTCGCCAAAGGACACCAATTACGACACTGTATGTTCAGAAGTTAATATTTAAAGTGGTTATGTTCATACCATTAATATCAGCACAATGAGTACAAACATTACAAATGTTGTGGTTAGATTGTATACAGTTGTCTGTAGATAAAATAACGTTTTATGTCAATGTTCTAAGCAAGCAAAGCAAGCCAAGAAAGGCTGAAACCAATGTAATCTTTAAGACATACTCTGTCAACTAAACATTGTGTGTGGTTAAGCATCTGAATGAATATATATTAAGAGTCTCTGAGATTGTGAGACACCAATGTCCATTACCCACGTGAAACATATAAAAGTGACAGTACAAACTATTTCTAGATAGATAAACAGGTTCTGGATTAACTGGAGTAGACACTGATGTGTATAAATCTCACTCAAGGGCGGTATCAATGTCCGCGGCGAAGGTGCAGGACATGCCGCTCGACCAAATTCTGGAGACTGCAGGATGGTCTAAAAAAACTTTCCTAGTTTTATGATAAACCTGTTGTTACATTTCCGGAGTTGCACATGCTGTGTTGGGTTCTGTTCAAAATTGTTTGCTTTGTTGCATAACATTTGTTGTTATTTCCCCTGGGATAGAGGGGTTATTATTTTTTGTATTATTATTAAAAAAGAGAAAAAAAAAGATATGTTAAAATATTTATTGCATAATTTCAAGCAATATATATTATTTACTCACTACTGGGTAAACTGAAGCAACGTGTCGTATGGAATGATCTACGGCATGAAAATCACAGAGCTTTAAAATCTTCACGTGGTCACTCACGTGACTCCGAAGTAAAATAGTAAGATTAAACGAGAACTTACCGGTTCGAAGTTTGATCTTTATTTTATGAGGAGTTACGATGAGGGATTACGTGCCCTCCGCTCCTAACCCTCATAATATAAATGATCATCTGGTAGTTCTAATCTTTGTGAGCCTTACTATCTTACTCCGTCTATTGGTTCTGTGTTTTTCACGCCGCTGTTTTGAAGTATGCCGAACATGCGCCTGGCGGGGCTTCTTCACGTAATCCCTCATCGTAACTCCTCATAAAATAAAGATCAAACTTCGAACAGGTAAGTTCTCGTTTAATCTTACTATTAATGTTTTGTTTGAGTTGAGTTTAATAGTCTGACGGCTGTGGGGAAGTAGCTGTTTCTGAACCCGGACATTGCAGTCTTCAGGCTCCTGTACCTCTACCTGAAGGTAGCAAGAAGATGAGTGTGTGATCAGGATGGTGTGGTCAGCCTTTTTGAGGCAGCGACTGCTATAAATCCCCTCGATGGTAGGGAGGTCAGAGCCGATGATGGACTTGGGCAGTGTTTACTACTTTTGTAGTCTTTTCCGCTCCTGGGCGCTCAAGTTGCCGAACCAAGCCACGATGCAACCGGTCAGCATGCTCTCTACTGTGCACCTATAGAAGTTAGAGAGAGTCCGTCTTGACATACCGACTCTCTGTAATCTTCTCAGGAAGTAGAGTCAAGTTAAATCAAGTCACATTTATTTATATAGCACATTTAAAAAACAACTCTCGTTGACCAAAGTGCTTTACATTTGTTATAAGAGTAGTATACACAAGCAGGCTACATACATATATACAAATAGCCCTCACTCAGAGTGGGCTATTTGGCCCTTCAAGCCAGCACCACCATTCAATGTGATCATGGCGGATCGCCCCGACGTCAGGAAAGGCTTGGGAGAACAGATATGTTTTTAGACTAGACTTAAAGGAGTCGATGGAGGGGGCAGTTCTAATGGCGTTGATGTGCTTTCTTTATAATTGCATCAGTTTTCTCAGACCAGGAGAGATCTTCAGAGATGTGCACGCCCAGGAATTTGAAGCTCTTGAAAGGAACCCGTTAATCCCCACTCTGTTTCCTGACTGCCAACCAATTTTCTATTCATGTCAGCACTCCACCCCCAATACCATGTGCCCTAACTTTGCCCACTAATCTCCTATGTGGGACCTTATCAAATGCTTTCTGAAAGTCCAGGTACACTACATCCACTGGCTCTCCCATGTCCATTTTCCTAGTTACATCTTCAAAAAATTCCAGAAGATTAGTCAAGCATGATTTCCCCTTCGTAAATCCATGCTGACTCAGACCGATCCTGTTACTGCTATCCAAATGGTATTCGAGCACTTAGACAATAGGTGCAGGAGCAGGCCAGTTGGCCCTTCAAGCCAGCACCACCATTCAATGTGATCATGGTGGATCGCCCCGAATCAATACCCCGTTCCTGCCTTCTCCCCATATCCCGACCACTATTTTTAAGAGCCCTATCTAGCCCTCTCTTGAAAGCATCCAGAGAACCTGCCTCCACCGCCCTCTGAGGCAGAGATGTAATCTTTGCCGCAAGATTTCAGACGATACACTTAAACCGAATGGCAATCGGCGCCACTGGTAACGCCTGAAAGGTGTGTTGAACGTTGTCAGATTGCACGATTCGTTGTCAAGTTTCATCTGTCAGAAAGCTGAGCTTATGTCTAGCTTACTGAAGATCTTCGCTTGGTCGAGGTCTGGCAAGATGTCCTCAATAACTGGGAGCGGATAGTGTTCTCGCTTCAGCGGTTTGTTTAGCGGCCGTAGATCGATGCACACCCAGAGATCGCCATTCTTTTTCATCGCGACTACGAGCTGGGTGACCCAACCAGTCGGCTCGCGAACTGGTGTGATCACATGATGCTCTACCATTTGCTCTAGCTTCATCTTCACCTTCTGCTTTATCGCACGAGGTAAACGTTGTGGTGGTAAGACTGTGGGTTGCACTTCCTCGTCAATCTGCAGGTGTGCTTCACCAAGCAGCTCTCCTAGTTTACCGTCGAACACCTCTGCATAGCGTTCTTCAGTCTTACCCACTTTCTCTTTTACGACCATCGACGCGTGTACATGGTGAAAGTTGTCGTCATTTATAGTGATCAAATTAATTCACTGACTAGCTTTGCTTCCCAGCAGTGGTGTGAAGCCATCACTGACCACAATGAACTCCACAGAATACTTATGGTTTGTCTTGGGTTTGAGCAGCTTAACCCGGCAAACTCCTTCCGCGTCCATCGTAGTCTTATTCCACATCATGAGCGTCTTTGGACATGGACCTAGTGTGTGGTCTACGGGGTGTAATTATCTGTGTGGCAAGATGTTCACTGTCGCTCCGCTGTCCACTTCGAAGTCGACCTGCTTCCCATTGACAAGCATAGATGCATAGACATCATCTCTAGGCTGCACCATGTTAATTGTGAGCGTGATACTATCATTGTACTCAGTGCTCATGTCCCTTCCGGCCTGGTCGTCCACTTTGTGTACTTTCTTCTTTCTGCACACTTTGGCAAAGTGGTTGCCACTAATACCCAACACAATCTTGTCACAGAGCAAGCTGTCTGTCATGCACTGGCAGAAATTACAGGACTTCATAGAAACATAGAAATTAGGTGCAGGAGTAGGCCATTCGGCCCTTCGAGCCTGCACCGCCATTCAATATGATCATGGCTGATCATCCAACTCAGTATCCCATACCTGCCTTCTCTCCATACCCTCTGATCCCCTTAGCCACAAGGGCCACATCTAACTCCCTCTTAAATATAGCAAAGTTCGCTGGTGTTCTCAGGCTAGCGAGGACGATTCAAAGTTCTGACCTGCTTCTTGCTGTCTCTTGTTGAAGAGGTATCGCTCATACGTCTCATTCTTCTCACCAATGGCGTAGCTCTCGAACACGCGAATGATATCGGCCTGTTCTTAGTTCTCCTTGTCGTTGGCGAACACAAAATTGTCGTGAATCTCCAGGTCTGACGGGCCAATTGTATGGAGAAACAATGTCGTCTGGTAAGCTGGTGTTTGCCTGTCCAGCTGCGTGACCATGCTGTAGTTTGCCCACATGCAACGCCATATTTTCCAACCCTCAATCACCCCGCGGTTGACGTATACCGCTCACGGGAGGTTGACCGGCAGCGTGCTGTGGAGTGCTACCGGTGGCCCTCTGCGTAGGCCAGTCTCCTCGTCCACACTCGATTCAGCTTGCTGCCGAGCAGCTGTCTGTCATGTCGTTTTCTGGCAGTTTTAATATTTTCCGTGCCTTAAATGTTGCTCACTAACCAATCCTACGGGCTTGACAGTTTCACCAGTCCATAGCTGCTAACTGTTCCAGCCGGGAGCCTCCGATTGTGGAAGAACAAATATTCTTTAAGGCAACACCGCTTCCACCATGTTCAAGGACAAGCTTTTCCAGTAAGTACAATTCCTGGAACCCCTATGCATGCGTGGACTTTATTAAGTCATAAAGGCACATTACACATATCATAACAATTTCTATGACTCAAAGGAATGTGGTTACATAATTCATAAATTTTATGTTGAAATTGCAGCGAGAGCTTTGCTAACTAACAAGGACAAACCTGTTAGTCTGACCTTGAACCTTCAATTTCCCTTTTCTCTGGAGATAAGCTTCAAGTTGTTGCCTTCGAAGTTCTGTTTTGGAGGAAAAAAAATTGCTAAATTTGTAATCATTCAACCAAACCTGAGGATACACTAAATTGCAACAGGATAAAGGGCTGACTTCATATTGCAACTATTATGAGTCAGAAACACACAACTAATGAAATTATAAACTAGGCAATACATAAATCTCATAATAAAAAGGCAGGTACAATGTGTTGCCTGTAATTTGTTTGGGATCAAGCCTACCAGCAGTATCACAATGTTCCTCTTGTAATTGGACAGATAGCAGTTACTGCAGCTGCAAACACAACTCCAGGATGGTACATTGCTGCCAGGGTAAAGGATGTAATCTCCAGTATATTCTGGAGAGGTTAAAGGTAGACACAAAAAGCTGGAGTAACTAAGCGGGTGAGGCAGCATCTATGGAGAGATGGAATGGGTGACGTTTTGGGTCGAGAACTGCCAGTGGTCACAATAGATATCAACACCAACAACATTGGTTCAATCAAAAAGCTGATTTCAGAAGTTAGGAGGTATTAAAAATCAGTTTGAACGTAGTTTATTGTCACGTGTACAGATTATTCCCTGCATCACACACTAATGAGAGCAGATATAAAAGGATAAACAAGGGCTCGGGAGATGGTGTAGGAAGCTGGGATTCAGATTCCTGAGGCTAGTTCTATACAAACTGAACAGATTATACCAGGACAAGGGTAACCAACTGTCTTCATCCCCATCTCTACTGTACTGATTGTGAGATCTGGAGTTTATTCTTCGCATATGAAGGGTCCTGTCAAGAGTCTAATAGTAGTGGGGAAAAAGCAGTTCTTGAATCTGTAGTCTGTGCTTTTCAGTTTTTGTATCTTCAGCCTGATGCGAGAGGGGAGAATAAAGAAAGACAGGGGTACGAGTGGGCCTTCATTATGTTGGCTATTTTCCTGGCGTGGCATGAAATATAAATGGAGTCAATTTAGAAGAAGGGTGGTATTGCTGGTTTGCAATGATAGACTGGATGCATCCAAAATTTCTTGCAGTCATGAGGAAGCAGTTGCCATCTCATAATAGGATGCTTTTTTATGGGGCATCTGTAGAAATTGGTTATTGGAAACATACCAAATTTCCGTAGTCTTCGGAAGTAAAGGTATTGGTATGTTTTCGTGGCTGTAGCATTAATATGGTAGGATCAGGACAAATTATGGATGCTATTTAAACCTAGGAATTTGATTCTCTCCTTCATCTGTATTTCAGCACCACTGATGCCAACTAGATTGTTTAACTCCTGAAGTCAATAACCTACTCTATTATTTTGCTGACTTTGAGGGAGGCGTTGTTGTCTTGACACCATGCTACTAAGTTCACCATCACCTTCCTGCACTGCATCTCGTCATTGTTTAAGATCAAGCCTGCTATAAAGCTGACAGTCCTTACAGGTTAGGCAGAGGTTCACCATTCCTCCGCTGCCACCTTCAGGTAATCCTCTCAGCACAGGCCATTCTTCAAAAACAGGATAGCAGTATTCTTAAGCAACCTTACACTATGTAAAATTAAATAATAAAAACGTGTCAATGGGGTTTCAGAGCCAAAATGTGATAGACTGTCAATAACAAAGATATATTTCACCACAGAATTTTCAAAAATGTGTTTTTAGCATAATTTATTTTTGTAACTGCAAGCTAAAATTACTGAAGGCTATATGTTACATTGTTTAAGAGTGTATCATTGCCCTTGTGTCGATTGCTAGTCAAATTCCAGTGAGCACTTGTGGCGAAAGTAGTACCTCGTTACCTCATAACTTCCAAAGAGTCCACCAGGGACTATGCAGGAAGTAAGACAATTTTATACTGGACAATTTTTATATTTAGCAAGCCAAATAACCTACAAACCTCTGCGTCTTTGGAATGTGGGAGGAAACCGAAGATCTCAGAGAAAACTCACGCAGGTCACGGGGAGAACGTACAGCACCCGTAATCGGGATCGAACCCGGGTCTCTGGCGCTGCATTCGCTGTAAGGCAGCAACGCTACCACTGCTCCGCCGTGAAGTAGCTGTTTACTTGTGCATGGCTCGATTATTCATGAATGGTATGATTTGACTGGATAGCTTGTAAACCAAAGTTTGTTCATTGTATCACTGTGTACGTGACAATAATAAACCAAACCAATACCCTGCCAGGTGACTCTATGTCTGTATCTTTCCCATTGATGCTCTTTGACCATCTGGGCACTTCCAGCATTGTGTTTTTGTACTAGTGCTAATAACTCATCTCGCCTAATGTCCCAGGTAGATAAAGCATCAAAAGCGTGGACATCACCACCAACAGCTGTTGTCCATACACTCCCCACCTATCCACCATGATCATGGGGGTCTGGGACCAGGCTTAGTCAGGCAAGCTGTAGAGAACAGGCAAAGCTACAACATAAAATGCTGGAGTAACTCAGTATCTCTGGAGAACAGGAATGGGTGACGTTTCAGGTGAGACCCTTCTTCAGACTGAGAGTGAGGGGGGGGAGAGAGAGAGACACACACACACAGAGATAAGGAAGTGTAAGGTGTGAAAACGAGACATCTACGGGGATGCTGCTGAAGGAAAATATAGAATCGATTATTGTTAGCTCGGAGAAGTTGACAACGAATCATACAGAGTTAACATTAAATCAGGGGGGCAGTCAGACTGGTGGGAGAACTGGGGAGGGATGGAGATAGAGATAAAGCAAGGGCTACTCGTAGTTGGAGGAGTCACTGTCCTGGGGTGTAAGTTGTCCAAGCGAAATATGAGCTGCTAGCCTCACTCTGCCAATGGAGGAGGCCCAGGACAGAAGGGGAGCTGTGACCCCGCTACTTGCCTGCCGGTTGTGCCCCCCTCTCTCCTCACCTGACTCCGCCATCCGAACGCGGCCGCTCCGCGCTCTCGCCTCCATCGCGCCGCCTCCCAACCGCCGCCGCGTTCAAACCGCCGCTCGCGCCCCGCCCGCCCGCCCGCCCGCGGCGCCAACACGACGCGATTCAAAATCCGCCAATGGCAGCCGCGATGGCGCTAGCCACGCCCCCTGGCGGCGGAGTCCGGGAACGGCGGCGCCAGTGAAGGGACCAAAGATGCCAGAGCAAGGAAGAGACAGCCAGGCGTGTCCAACGTGGACCACCTCACCTCAACCCGGCCCGGCTAACGTGGACCACCTCACCTCAACCCGGCCCGGCTATGGTAACGTGGACCACCTCACCTCAACCTGTCTCAGCGTGTGTGGCATACAACAGTTCAGCCCAGCTCGGCGTGTGTGGCATGGAATACCTCAGCCCAGGAGGTAGGACAGACACTCTCTTGCACGCGAGCCATACAGCATTTGGTGAAGCAATGAACAGACGAAGTTTCGGGTCGGATCCTTCCTTTAGACTGTATATTTCCTTCCACAGATGCTGCCTGACTTGCTGAGTTCCTCCAGCATTCAGTGTTTTGCTCTAATTTCCAGCATCTACAATCTAGCAATGTTACAAAATTTTGAGATTTAAAAAATTAAGTCTGCAATGTTCCCTATTGCTTTTCCATTGACTTAACACAAAAGTTATGATCACGGACAGTCAAAAGCCCATATCTTTCTTAAAAATTAAGAGAACTGAAAGAATTTTTCAGTTATTATAGATTGAAGCATTCTGAAACTAATATGAAACAATCTTACTTGGATGACCTGAAATTAAAGCATATAATTAGTTAGTTACCCATTGTAGCTAATTACAAAATTCAATTACAAGATCTAAACATCTATCCATTTCTTAAGAAAATATTAACTTTTTTTTAAAGCCTAAGTGTCCAAATAACATTCACACAAGAATTCACAAAATAACATGATTTTTAAATCTCATTGTTATGAATTTATAGGCCAAATTGAGGGAATTTAGTGTTTAATACTTGTAGATTAATGGGCATTTTAATCAGCTTGCGAGTGGGATTTTCTGGAACGCAATGTATTGGAACGTTGTGGTTGCGGTGAATTTAAACCTAATATTGGCAGGGAAAACACTGCTGGTTCATATGGGGAATAAATCACCGTTTCACAACATGAAACATGTCATCTAAACAAGCAAGTTTATATGAAAAAATAAACAGCTTTCACTTACCTGTCCCCTACGTAAAATCTGTCCCCGTTGTCGGCGTTCACGGCATTAGGAGCTAATTTTAATTTTCCTGTAGCGCTGAAATAGTCGGGCGATTTAATTTTTTTTTTTTTTTTTAATTAACTTACTGGCAGTCGGAACGAATCTCCAGAAATAGCTCGCACTCTGAGAAAATATAATTCCGGTGGGAAGGGAAAAAACTCATTTTAACCCCGCCCCCCCCTTAAAGGCGCCAAAGTCATGCACACGGCCAGTGACAGAACTGCAGCACCGCTAAAGGTAAGTTTTGTAACATACCTATACAATCTCCGTGAGAAGGAATTACCAGTTCGACAGAGATGAGATTCAACGATGTACTCAAAGCCTCCTTGAAGGGTTTTAACGTCAAGAGTGGTTAATTGTCATATGTACTTGGACCACAATAATGAAATTCTTATTTGCTGCAGCTTCACAGGAACATTAAACTCAACCACACAACAAATATAATATCAGATTACTGGGTAAACCAGACCATGATAGTGCAATCTAAAGTAGGCAGAGAAACAGTCTTACACCAGCATTGGCAGTTAATTCCTACACATTTTGTCTGCACCACTGAAAAATCTCCTTGAGGTATGCCTACTTTGAAGACGTTCTCTCTCCGACGGGAGTTCTGCAACACCCTATCTCATTGCTCCTCCTCTGTGATTCCTCCTGCAGAACAATTTCATACAGCTAGTTTCCCTTTCCCCTGACTCTCAGTATGAAGAACGGTTCCACCCAAAACATCACCTATTCCTTTTCTCCAGAGACGCTGCCTGACTCGTTGAGTTACTACAGCATTTTGTATCTATCTTTGGTGTAAACCAACATTTGCAGTTGCTTCCTACATATACAGTCCATGATATTTTGCTGCTGAGGTAGAGTTATGGCTAAGGTTGTGCAGTGCAGTTCAAGAGTCTGACGGTTGATGGGAAGAAGCTGTTCTTGAACCCGAGGACAACTTTCTTCCCGATGGTAACAGCGTGATGACAGTATTGTTAGGTCTTTCGTGATATTACCTGCCTTCTAGTGGCTGGGATTCTGGTAGGTTTTTTTTCAAAGACGGGGAGGTCATTTCGCATGATGGCCCGGGCAATGTCCACCACTTTCTCCAGCCTCCTTAATTCTGGGGCATTTGAATTTCAAAACTCGGCCACGATGGAACCAGTCATTATGCTCTTCACCTCCCACCTGTACGAAGAGTGAGTTGTGATGTTGGTGAGTTTTTTGTACTTGCATCAATGAGCTCTGCCCAAGTTCGTGGTCCTGACCGCCCATCTACCTCATTGGTTACTTTTGAATTATCTTTAATTGGACTTTATCAGACTTCAATGTTATATCTTGTACTAAATGTTGTACATTTTATCCTCCGTCTGTGCACTGTGGGGGATTGACTATTCATGTAGAGTCTTTCTGACTGGATAGCATGCAAATAAAAGTGTTTCACTGTTCCTCGGAACACGTGACAATAATAAACTAAACTTTAAAAAAACATTAAGTCATCAGAGATGTGTATGCCCAGGAACTTGAAGTTGTTGATTTTCTCCATCATGTTCTTCCAATGAATTCAGGTGCAATGTGCAGGGAGTATATGAAGGAGATGGCGAACTCAGCAAGAAAATAGAGAACTTAGTGACATGGTGTCAGAACAGCAACCTTTCCCTCAATTTCAGCAAGTCATAGGAGTAACTTATTGATTTCAAGAAGCAGGATGGGCCATATGCCCCACTCAGCATCAAAGGTGTTGAAATGGATGAGAGATTCTGGTTCCTTGTTATTAATATTACCAATGATCTGTGGTGGACCAACCACATTGCTGTGACAGGCACACGCCTCTATTTCGTGATAACCATATAACAATTACAGCACGGAAACAGGCCTTCTCGGCCCTTCCAGTCCGTGCCGACCATTCATTTTCCCCTAGTCCCATCTACCTGCACTCAGACCATACCCCTCCATTCCCTTCCCGTCCATATACCTATCCACTTTACTTTTAAATGTTAAAATCGATCCTGCCTCCACCACTTCTGCAGGAAGATCATTCCACACAGCCACCACTCTCTAAGTAAAGAAGTTCCCCCTCATGTTACCCCTAAACTTCTGTCCCTTAATTCACATGTCATGCCCTCTTGTTTGAATCTTCCCTACCCTCAATGGGAAAAGCTTATCCACGTCAAGACTGAGGAAATTTGGCATAATTCCACTGACTCTCACAAATGTCTCCAGATACACCATAGAAAGCATTTTGTAGAGTTGCATCATAGATTGCTTTGGGAACAGCTCTGTCAAAGACAGCAAAAAATTGCAGAGAGTTGTAGATGTAGCCCCGTCCATTACACAGACCACAGGTCGTAGCCTCAGAGTTAAAGGAGGTCCCTTTAAGAACATGAGGAGGAATTTCTTTAGTCAGAGGTGATGAATCTGTGGAATTAATTGCCACAGAAGGCTGTGGAGGCAGTCAATGGATATTTTTAAGACAGCGTTAGATAGATTCTTGATTGGCATGAGTGTCAGGGTTAATGGGAAGAAGGCAGGAGAATGGGGATGGGAGGGAGAGATAGATCAGCTACTGCACCATCAGTACCACCAGGGGTCTGAAGAAGGGTCTCGACCCGAAGCGTCGCCTATCTCCTTCGCTCCTTAGATGCTGCTGCACCCGCTGAGTTTCTCCAGCTTTTTGTGTAACCCTACTGCACCACCATGTTGATTAATAGTGACGTAAACTTACAAGTACTTTGTTTTGTAATCTTCCCAATTTCCATTTTGTGTGGTCTAGTGTCATCAGTGAAAACAAAATTTCAGCAAATGAACCAGCCTCCAGCACCCTCTAGAACAGAGAATTCCAGAGATTTGCAATCGTCTAAGTGAAGAACACCTTAAACCACAGGTGGAAAGTGTAGATACAGCAGAGGATGAAGAAGGATTCCGCTTAAACATTGTGGACAGTACATTATCGGGAAAGTGCTAGAAAGTAAACTTATTTAGATAATTCTTTCAAAAATTCAGCATAGACACACAGGCCAAATAATTTCCATCATTTTATGATTCTATAATCAATAGGGTGTCAAGGGCTATGGGAAGAAGGCAGGAGAATGGGGTTAGGAGGGAGAGATAGAGGCAGTCACAGTGGCACAGCGGTAGAGTTGCTGCCTTACAGCAAAACGCAGCGCCAGAGATCCGGGTTCAATCCCGACTACGGGTGCTGTCTGTATAGAGTTTATATGTTCTCCCCTTGATCTGAGTGGGTTTTCTCCGAGATCTTCGGTTTCCTCCCACACTGCAAAGACGCACAGGTTTGTAGGTTAATTGGCTTGATAAAAATGTAAAATTGTCCAAGTTGGCGATATGCAGAGTACTGCCCTGCCGACTACAAAATTCAGAAGGTTCAGAAGGATAGATCAACCGCGATTGAATGGCGGAGTAGACTTGATGGCCGAATGGCCAAATTCTGCTTCTATTACTTATCACCATATAATTTAGCATAAGACTTGGCACTAGGTGGCACTGCATGCTGCCAAGTGCATCAGGTTTGTGAGTGTATATTTCAAAAGAACAGATCTTCGCAGGAGAAATCCAGTTGGTTTAATTCCCTGTTCTTCACCCATATTTGTATGATTTGTTATTCCTTTGCGTATTTATCCAATATCTTAATGAAAAGCTCCTGTAGAATTTGTGTCCTGAACCATTTCAGACAGTGTATTCCAAATCCTCTTGATGCAAGCCTTTTTTCCTGATAATGCTTTTGGATGATTTACCTTATGTCTGAGCCATCTCATTTTTTAGCAGGTTATGAACTTCTCAGCTGAAACAATTTTCCATTCCTTTAATCTATCTAAACGTTTCATGATTTTAACCATGTATCCAATCTTCAGAATCAATTTCAGCTTCTCCTGTAATCATTGGAACCATTGAAATGAATTTCATGATAGAATCTGTAAACAAAAGATGGTCCAGTGAATTTATGTGCATTTGAAAAAGAGTTTTGCAGCCAAATCCTGTGTACCGACACTGATTCATTAACCCAGGCCAGGCTCTTCACGGCCCATCCTTACTTAAAGGCATTGAGGCTTATGTACTAAACAAGAGGAAGTTAACTGAGCCACAGAGTGTACTTCACCAATTACATAAAAAATCATCCCATCTTTAGCTCCATCAACACTTTCCTCACTCACTCCTAATATCAATTGATTCCCTTGTAGTTCTACCATTTCATTCTCTGCATTTAATATATTCAGTGATTCTACGTCCACAGTTCTCTGCTAGAAAATTCCAGAGTCACAAATATGAGAGAAGAAACTCCTCCTCATCCCTGTCTTAAATGAGGAATTCATTGTACCGTAAGTATGCTCTTTGCTCTCAATAGCCTCACTAATGGTATCTGCTCGTACAACCCTTTCAGCCAATGAGTTGCAGGCACCTCTACGTGACAAGTGTTTGCCCCATTATTAATCCTTGGAGTGAATACTTTAATTCTCTGCCCACTGATTTTGGACTCATTCTCAAGATGCCTATAATTTTATGCATTTCAATTGGATCCTACCTTGCACATCTCCAGAATTCCAGAAAAATAATTTTCCCCTCAGATTATGTTTTTTCAATCGGGCCAGTTTCCAGTAGGGTGGCATTGTGTCACAGCAAGTAGTGTTGCTGCCATCTGGCTTCAGTGACCCAGGTTTGATCCTGATATCAGATCCGTGTGTATGGAGTTTCTATGTTCTTCGTGTGACCAGATGGAATCCCCCCGGGGTGCTCAGATTTTCTCCCACATCCTAATGATATACTGCTAGTTCTTAATTGCCATTGATTCTCAGATCAGTCGCTGATTCGAAATATTAGATCGTACAATTCAGAAGTTTCACTCAGTAAGTGAAAATTTTAAAAAAGTACCTCAATTTTGACAAAGGATTTTATGGGGATCTTGCCAGGACTCGAGGGCCTGAGCTGTAAGGAGAGGTTGAGCAGATTAGGACTTTATTCCTTGAAGTGCAAGAAAATGAGAGGTGATCTTATAAAGGTGTATAAAATCATGAGGCAGGTACTATTGCATCATTTAGGAAACATTTAGGCAGGTAAATGGATAGGATAGGTTGAGAGGGACCAAACGCAGGCAGGTGGGACTAGTGTAGAAGGGACTAGTTGGTTGACGTGGGTCGGTTAGGCCTAATGTCCTGTTTCCACACACTATGACTGAATGTTTCCAGCATTTTCGATTTTGCAGGAGGTTAACTCCATGATAGCAATCATCTTGCAGACCATTACTCACCTTTATACGTAGTTATCTGCAGATGTTGGTTTAATCTGAATATACTTTTTTTTTTTTTATTATGTGATAATTGTTTTAATCCCCTGACTATTGCAGTAAATATAGTATAACATCATAATTTAATACTATATATGAAAAAGATAATTACTGTCAATTAACCACAGAATATACAGTAGTATGCCTGTCTATTGTCATCCAAATTGTTAATGTACATGGGAAACAGCAGGTGAACCAGCACCCAACCCTGCAACACGCCATTGGTCACGGGCCTCCACTCAGAAAAAAGCAACCTTCCAACTACCCTTTGACTCTTTCTTCCAAGTCAATTTTGAATCCAATTGGTCAGCTCGCCTTGTAGATCCTAACATGGACAAGCCGACTTATGGGACCTTGTCAAAAGCCTTGCTAAAGTCTAAGCACACACAGCCTTGCCCTCATCAATCCTCTTTTCTTTATAGGATGCTGTATACTAATAGCCCTATCCCACGGTACAAGTTCATTCCAAGAGCTCTCCCGAGTTAAAAAAAAATCAAACTCGTGGTAAGCACGGAGAATGAACATAGCAGGTACGTCGGAGCTCAGGGACATCTCTTAGCGGCACATAACGCTAATGGCAGGTACTCGGGAAGACTCGCTAACGGTAGGTAAGCACGGGAAGACTCGTGGAGATTTTTCAACATGTTGAAAAATGTCCACGAGAGCCCCGAGTACCGATGAGTGGCCATTGCCGCAAATCTCCGAGTTTGAATCAGGGTAAACTCCGGAGAACTCTTGAAATGAACTCGTACCGTGGGACTATTTAACCAATAGTCATGTGCCATTGACTTGTAACTTTTTTTGGATGGGGAAGAACTCAGAGTTTATCAGCACTTTTAAAAGTTCTGAAATATCGTAGACAATCTGACTGGAGAATGCCGACAGCATAAATTGTCTAGAGGTAAATCTTGTTAGTAAATGGAAAGGACATTTTCTTAAGAGCCTCTACAATTCCTGACCTGATTTTGTAAAGTTCCCATGATTATTTAAGTCTGGACTTCAGGTTTGAGCAAGTTAATATTTCTTTATGTTCCTTTAAAACTGAAATACATAACTAAATATTAAGATATGATTAATTCTTTTCGTTAGTGTTAGGATTATAGGATTTTGTGTCTTATTAACACTGTTTGAGTAAGCGCAGTTGGATATGTATCTGTACAGTCGGGTTATACAATAAATAACAGAATGTAACTAACATTTCTTATATTTCACTTTTAATAGCCATCTGCCTCTTTCCACCACTGGCCTTTCTAATTCTTCACAGTCTACTATATTCCAAGTTTGTTGCCAGTAGATTTCAAAATCAATTCCTGCATTTATGAAACCTTGATCTTTCAAGGTTTGAGAATGCACATAAATATGAATGAGAATATATGTTTGGTTTTATGCTTCACATGCTTAAATATGTATGTCAGATTGATAACTAAAATGAAAAACCTTCATTTATAATGGTTGGCCATATTTAATTAACTTCACTGGCTAGTAGGTTGTAAATACTTATGTACTTGTAAATACATTCATTGAAAAGTATTAATTTACTCATAAATCATTTTGCATTTTTCTTTATTATAACAGTGACAAACTTTATTTTTTTTTCTGGGTTGTGAAATAATTTTGGGCATCCCCAGGCCATGAATATAGGGCGATGATAAGGAGCAGGCATCCTCCATATATTTAATGGAGGTAAACTGAAACAGACCAATATTAGGCTGGCGTATTGGCGCAATGGTAGAGTTGCTGCCCTAGAGCGCTAGAGACCCAGGTTCAATCCTGACAATGGGTACTGTCTGAACCAAGTTTGCACATTCTCCCTGTGACCATGTGGATTTTTTCCGGGTGCTCCGGCTTCCTCCCACATTCCAAAGATGTACGGGTTTGTAGGTTAATTGACTTCAGTAAATTGCCCCTAATGTGTGGGATATAACTAGTGTATGTGTGATTGTTGGTTGGCATGGACTTGGTAGGCCCAGGGCCTGTTTTAACACTGTATCTCTAGTTTCGTTTAAATTCAATATGTCAGTGGAAATACTGAAACATGGTTTGGCAATGGGAGAGCTTATTGGACAACAGGACAATGAGTGCTTCACCTTTTTCACAGTTAATTTACAGAAATGTGTGGAATTAAGTAAACTATTTGTTTGAAAACAACATAATATTTATTCAACCAAGGAAAGGTTTTCTCCAATACAGTAATTAATTAAATAATAATAACAATTTAAATAGTAATAAAATATTGAACATACATAATAATTAATATTCAAGTTACAAAACACAGCACCATATTTTCATTAATATTTAACTCCAAATAATAAAAAGTAAAACAGGAACAAATATTGCTACCTGTACATCTCAATAATTTGAAGACAACTCCATAAATGATAAATCATATCAATGATAAATGTAAAAGTCTGTACTCAGTACATACACACATTCTCTAAACCAACATTTCCTGATTTCAGTTCTAAACTTCACAGAGATCAAAATTGCCTCATTTAGTTGTGAAGATCGTGATTCTCTTGTGGTGTTCTTTCACATCCATTTCAACAGGCTGTTTATTCTTGCAGGACGTGCTGATATACCACCCACGGTACATAGCCGATTCAAACTCAAAGGTGTGGCCAGCATTCGAAACCTTCTTGAAGAACACAAAGCGGAGTAGGTCAGTGGCACTACTGATATTGTGCAGAGTCTGATCCCATTTCTGTGCAAATAAATGGCAAAAATAAATTTAAACAAATTTGTATTTCTATTTTGAAAACTGCAAATAATATTATTTCATAGAATCATAGAATCATAGAAAATATGTGCAGTAGCATGCCATTCGGCCCTTCCAGCCTGCACCGCCATTCAATATGATCATGGCTGATCATCCAACTCAGTATCCTGTACCTGCCTTCTCTCCATACTCCCTGATCCCTTTAGCCACAAGGGCCACATCTAGCTCCCTCGTAAATATAGCCAATGAACTGGCCTCAACTACCGTCTGTGGCAGAGAATTCCACAGACTCGCCACTCTCGGTGTGAAAAAAGATATTCTCATCTCGGTCCTAAAAGACTTCCCCCTTATCCTAAACCGTGACCCCTTGTTCTGGAGTTCCCCAACATCGGGAACAATCTTCCTGCATCTAGCCTGTCCAACCCCTTAAGAATTTTGTAAGCCTCTATAAGATCCCCCAATTCCAGCGAGTACAAATTCCAGCGCGTACAAGCCAAATCTATCCAGTCTTTCTTCACATTGGAAGTCCTGCCATCCCAGGAATCAGTCTAGTGAACCTTCTCTGTGCTCCCTCTATGGCAAGAATGTCTTTCCTCAGATTAGGAGACCAAAACTGTACGCGATACTCCAGGTGTGGCCTCACCAAGACCCTGTACAACTGCAGTAGAACCTCCCTGCTCTTGCACTCAAATCCTTTTGCTATGAATGCCAACATACCATTCGCTTTTTTCACAGCCTGCTGCACCTGCATGCCTACTTTCAATAACTGGTGTACCATGACACCCAGGTCTCGTTGCATCTCCCCTTTTCCTAATCGGCCACCATTCAGATAATAATCTACCCTCCTGTTTTTGCCGCCAAAGTGGATAACCTCACATTTATCCACATTATACTGCACCTGCCATGCATTTGCCCTTGCAGCCTCCTAGCATCCTCCTCACAGCTAACACTGCCGCCCAGCTTCGTGTCATCCACAAACTTGGAGATGTTGCATTCAATTCCCTCATCCAGATCATTAATATATATATATTGTAAATAGCTGGGGTCCCAGCACTGAGCCTTGCGGTACCCCACTAGTCACTGCCTGCCATTCTGAAAATGACCCGTTTACTCCTACTCTTTGCTTCCTGTCTGCCAGCCAGTTCTCTATCCACATCAATACTGAACCCGCAATACCGTGTGCTTTAAGTTTGTATGCTAATCTCTTATGTGGGATCTTGTCGAAAGCCTTCTGAAAGTCTTTCAATTCCTGTTGACCACCTAGAGCATATACGTGCCAGTTCCAGATGTCTACATTCAACCCTAAAATTGCCAAATCTTTTGGTGTTTATATCCTTCTTGTGGAATTCAGCTCTGTGGAGGGCAGGTACACTGTTTAGGCTCCACATCGTTTAACTATATGCAAATTCATAAAATGCTTGCAATTCAATTTTGGAACTATGCTGACCTGGTTCACCTTGGCTAGGAAGGGGACATACCCCTCAGGATTTCAGGATTGGGCACAAAGGTGAGGATTGTGAGGATTCAGTAGTGAATCACACTCTAATCTCCTAACAATCCTGCTGAAAAGCTTTTTGGTGCATTAGGTAAGGATGAGCTCTTGGGAGAATGTATTTTTGCAACTGTTCTTATACCAGTGAGAGAGAGAGAGGCAATTCACCCATGGAATGGTCCCATTTTCCACTTATTTCTCTGTAGCCTGTTCTCTTTTACCTCCCTCCTGCCATCCATTTGCACTGGGGGCAATTTACGGTAGCCAATTAAACTTTGGGATATGGGAGGAATCCAGAGCACTTGAGGAATCTCATGCCAATACTGGAGGGTGGTCAGTCCCTTGGAATGGAAGTTGTTCAAGGGGATTACACGTGTGCTGAAAGTTATGTGAAGACATTTCACTGAGGCTGTAGAACTAGAATATAAGGGACTTTGGTGTACATATAGATTTCCAAATCCAGAGGGAGGGAATCATTACAAAACATGGATCAAATAACTAAACTATATCCATTATTGCATTCAGTTTGTAGAAAGTATGAGGACAGGGTGGAAGGAGAAGCAAATTCTGCAGAAAGCAATGATAAGGGGCTGTATAACTATCAGTTAAACGTGTGCACATGTGTGATCTCTTACCTCCACCTTCATCCTGGGACTGTCCTGTGGCCCATTGCAAGAGACAAACAGATTCTCATTGTTGATTCCCAGAACAACTGGCAAATGATTATTTTCACTGGCAGTCGCCTTGTAGTACCTCACATTGAGTGTTACTGTAAGCAAAAGGAAGAATATTTTAGCACTGTAACCAAAATGCATAAATGTTCATGTCGATAAAAGTACTGCAACAGTTTTTCAGAGTAAATGCTTTAACAGGATCATAACCAAGCCATCTATGGCCATGGGGTCAAGGTTAGACAAATAGCTAATTTACACAACAGGGGACAGAGAGACTCTCCAGGCTCCTATAACTGCTCCTGACCCAGTTGTCCTGCAGGTATGCATATTTTGGCTTGGCTTCGTATGCCACTCATGTTAGACTAGCTTGACAATACTGGGAGATACATGATCCTGTGAAGAAAAATTCCAGACAAGGATCAGCACATGTCCAGGATCAAAAGTGAAAGAAAATTGAAGAGAATTCCTTTTCCTGTGAGGCGTTTTACATTCACCTT
Source organism: Raja brachyura (assembly GCA_963514005.1). The sequence continues at coordinate 625,120 of OY740815.1, forward strand.
ATCATCTTTAAGATTTTGATACTTTTTTCCAATCTTCCCTTACTTTCCCCGCTCTGTTATATGCTTTACCCACCTTCATCATTTGGCTGCTGCAAGAACATGGCCGTGAGCTGGAGATTGTCTGACAACTTCAGGGATTTGTCGTGATCATCTCTCACGTGTTGACACTCACTCTGCATGAACCTGTAAGAACCGACTGCCATTTCAGTATCTTCGTAGCTGGTATAGTTTATAGCTTCTGTTGGCACAATTCAGAATGAGTTATTTACAATGAGTTATTTACAATTCTGAATGAGTTATTTACAAATTAACAGAGTTTAAACTGGAATAAAATCTTGGACCATAATGTTTCCTTATGAATTGTTCTCTGGATATTGGCAGCTGGCAAATCTGTGTTTATTGACTTTTCGATGACTCTCTCGATGGTCTTTTTACTCAGATCTTTAGTACAAGCATTGGCCGCGTTTGGTAGGTAATCTCACGACACTGAATGAGCAACAGTTAGAATTCAGTGTCTACAGAACCACTGGGATTAACAGCAAAATGCCAGCTTTCAGACTAAACAGTAAACACATTGCTGTCAGTTGTAACCAATTACTGCTAACAGAATGGTAACACCAGAAAGAAAATTCAGCTCACCTTCTATGAGTGCATTGAAGTTCCCGAGCAAGTCGGTATCCTGAAAGCAACTGGCCTCACAGCCCAAGCCATCTCGCCATGGCTGCCCCAACTTTTTCTTGAATCTTTCAACAGCAAGGGCTAACATGACGGCCTTTTCCAGAGTGAGCTTGGCAGAGCTGGCTGCAGTAATGGATGAAGATTTCCCTGTGATTTTCAATTGATAACTCTCTGGCAGGAGACAGGCAGGTTTTGACTCCATTGGACTTGATAAACCTTTTTGAAATGGGCTCTGCAAAATGAGAAACCAACATTAAACCCATCACTCAGTGGCTACAGTATTGGAGAACAATGCCAGAGGCTGATAGTTCGATGTAGTATAATTGATACCCGGGGAACTCTACATCTCGGACAGGCAGGCTAAACATCATGCAGGTTTAAGAATTGAAGCTCTGCGCTTAACAAGTATTTATTTTGAAGTTCCTAACGGCCTACTTCATCATCATGATCATGCATATCATCTGGTCATGCATAGCAGCTGAATATATGTCGATTCAAGTTTGCTCTTATTTTAACAAAGTGAAATAATACCCCCAAAATCTGGTGTAATCTCAAATGTCTTACCTTGACACGTGGGCAAGAAGTAGGAGAAGTGAGATGAAAATCCATGCTCTGCTGGCAATGCAACGTTCTGTGGACAGATAAATTGTTACAATCATTTTATGGGGAAAAGGGAAAATGAAAGTTATAGCAGATGGTGAACAGAAAACACTTCACGTAGTATAAGCATTTGGTCCATACTTTTATCTTAAAAGTACTCAATCCTGTGTTAATGGTATAATCTCTCAGCATTAGGATCCATGCGAACCACCACCAATACTTATCAGCTAAACACCTATGCCATAAATCAGAAAATGTATCTACGAAATCCTTACAGGTGATTTCATAACCAGTGTGAATTCAGTGTGAATATCGCCACATTTGATAATGGATATGCAAGTAAATCTCTTTGTTTAACTGTAACATAGACTCTGCCACACATTTAACCCAAGGTCGACTTCCCTCTCAAATATTGCAGAGACGATTGAAACTAGGTTATTTGTTTCATGATAAGAAAATCATTCTGTAGGTTGTTTTGGCCAGGGATCTGACATATCTAGCAGTTGTAAACGTAACAATAATTCAAAAAGCTCCACTGTGATAGTGTAGCTTGGGTTTAATGTTAAGTTAAATTACTGTAGGGAAAACTGTGGTCTTACCTCAGGGATTCACTCTCAGCCATTGGAATAGATACGGTTCCAACCTCAGTCCGCATTTTCACGAAGCTCTCCGAAGTAATATCAGACTACAACCAAAAGATTGTCAGGATAGTTCTGCTAGAGTTCTGAATGGTGCTGTGCTGACAAACAGATTCCAGCCCTTATTTAAAGCGCACTCGTCTCCATAGCTCCTCCCTCTAGGGTGTGTCCATGTGGCTGGAAATTTCATGATTGCACAGTATTTGTAAGTTTTCCTTGTCCTTCCTCAGCTTGTTAACATTTCCAAAATTCCAATGCTGTTGTGGAGTTTTTAACATTTCAATCCAAATCGTATGCGGCAGAAGTATTACAAATAAATCTCCATTCTATATATTATTGACTAAATCACTGCAGCAGCAATTTGATACTGTTACATAATTATCTTGAGACTGAGAATGGGACAATGCTGGAGAATGTGTCTTGTTACAGACCTGATATGCGGCTCTCTAACCAGCCTGGTCTATTTCAATTGTATGCTTAAGTAGCCAGTGCTAATTTCCCCCCTCAAGCCACTGATCTGCTGAACATTACATCTTTTTTCCAGATTTTTTTAATTTTTTGTTCTGTATCCAAACCATCTCAAGCTAGTGGCTGCAGATCAATAAATCGAGCTGTGCTTGTGATGAATGTGATTTGTTCCATATAGAATTGACGATTCGGATGGGAGGACAGTCAAATCAAAGCCACTGCATGTAGGCAAGAATGAATGCGGATAGTTAAATGCCACAAGGAGGTTTCATGGATATTTCCATGCTCAATAATGGCAAGCCCAAGTGTTTAGAATTATTATTAAGTCCCCAGTCAACTATGCATCTCAGCTTCCTTATAAGGTCCAATATTCATCCATTAAAAAATTGAATTTGAAAGGTAAGAGTGATAGCTTTTGACTATGGAAAATATGCCATATAACAGGTTGATCATTAAAGTGATCATTAAAGTGAAACCCATGGGATACGAAGGAGAGAAATAAATTGGATCCAAATCCCCCCAAAATTGGATTCAATATGTGTCTAGTGGCAGGAAGCAAAGAGTTAAAGTTAATGGGTATTTTTGTAGCTGGAAGACAGCTCCCTCTGGGGTTCCACAGGGCTAAGAAAAATGCCTTACATTGGGCAATATTTATAAATGATTTAAAAATACAGGCATGATCAATAGTTTGCACATGACAGAAAATGTGATTGTGTGGAGAAAAGATTTATACTGCAACAAACTGGATGGTCTGGTTAGTTGGACAGAAAGATGGAAAAGGGAATTTCAAGTCAGAGAAGTGTGAGGTATTACATTTGGCAGGTGCAATGTGATAAGCCATGATCATATTGAATGGCAGTGCAGGCTCGAAGGGCCGAATGGCCTGTTCCTGCACCTATTTTCGATGATGCTACAAGATAATATGCAATCAATGTGAGGATAGTAAGTGGAGTGAAGGAAAAATACCTGAGTGTTTCATTATAAGTACCGTATTTCATTGTAAAAGTAAGAACTTCAATGTTCTGTTCGCAGTGCATTTGACAATTACATTCTCTTGACTTGACATGACTCTGGGTGTCAATACACATCATGTTTAAACTGTACTCGAATGTGTTGTTGAAGAGCCATAACCAAGGCCATTGACCAGTCCTCAAAGGTGGGATTATGTTGGGAAACTGCTCTCAACTGGCACATAAAGAGCTTGATCAGGGGCCCACCCTAAACACTCGCTCTACCTTCAGTGGGTTAGTGTAGTTACAATAAGTCCCATTAACTTTAAAAATGTGCCTTGGCAATTAATCCAGGCTCCTTTGGAGCTTCTTCGTGCGTATGACGTGCAAAGCCTAATATTGTAGGTTAACTTGTTCTATTTGATCTTGTTTGTGCACGTCAGGTTTATTGCATTAATCGAAACGGGGTGGACCACGTGAAGGTTGCAATCTCCCACCCCCCTTTGGATCTGAAAACATTGCACAAAAGATGGTGGAAGTAGATTTAGTGGCAACATTTTCAAAGCAAAATTTGGAAAATCTCTAGAGGAACTACAGTGCCCTCCATAATGTTTCGGACAAAGACTCGTCATTTATTTATTTGCCTCTGTATTCCACAATTTGAGATTTGTAATAGAAAAAAAAAATCACATGTGGTTAAAGTGCACATTGTTAGATTTTATTAAAGGTATTTTTTATACATTTTGGTTTCACTATGTAGAAATTACAGCTGTGTTTATACATAGTCCCCCCATTTCAGGGCACCATAATGATTGGGACATATGGCTTCACAAGCGTTTGTAATTGCTCAGGTTTGTTTAAATGCCTCCTTAACACAGGTATAAGAGAGCTCTCAGCATCTAATCTTTCCTCCAGTCTTTCCATCACCTTTGGAAACTTTTATTGCTGTTTATCAATATGAGGGTCAAAGTTGTGCCAATGAAAGTCAAAGAAGCCATTATGATACTGAGAAATAAGAATAAAACTGTTAGAGACATCAGCCAAACCTTAGGCTTAACAAAATCAATTGTTTGAATCATCATTAAGAAGAAAGAGCACCGGTGTGCTTACGAATTGCAAAGGGATTAGCAGCCAAGGAAGACCACCACCGCTGATGACAGAGGAATTCTCTCTATAATAAAGAAAAATCCCCCAAACACAACACCTGTCCGACAGATCAGAAACACTCTTCATGAGGCGGGTGTGGAATTGTCAATTACCACTGTCTGCAGAAGACTTCATGAACAGAAATACAGAGGGTACACTGCAAGATGCAAACCACTGGTTAGCTGCAAAAATAGGATGGCCGGGTTACAGTTTGCCAAGAAGTACTTAAAAGAGCAACCACAGTTCTGGAAAAAAAGGTCTTCTGGACAGATGAGATGAAGATTAACTTGTATCGGAGTGATGGCAAGAGCAAATTATGGAGGAGAGAAGGAACTGCCCAAGATCCAAAGCATACCACTTCAACTGTGAAACACGGTGGTGGGGTGCTATGGCCTGGGCATATATGGCTGCTGAAGGTACTGGCTCACTTATCTTCATTGATGATACAACTGCTTATGGTAGCAGCATATTGAATTCTGAAGGGTATAGGCACATCCTATCTGCTCAAGTTCAAACAAATGCCTCAATACTAATTGGCTGTCGGTTAATTCTACAACAGGACAATGATCCCAAATAAACTAATAAAGCAACAAAGGAGCTTTTCAAAGCTAGAAAATGGTTAATTCTTGAGTGGTCGTCAGTCACCCGATCTGAACCCAATTGAGCATACTCTTTATATGCTGAAGCGAAAACTGAAGGGGACTAGCCCCCAAAGAAGCATAAGCTAAAGATGGCTGCAATACAGGCCTGGCAGAACATCACCAGAGAAGACATCCAGCAACTGGTGATGTCCATGAATCACAGACTTCAAGCAGTCATTGCATGCAAAGGATATGCAACAAAATATTAAACATGACTACTTTCATTTACATGACATTACTGTGTCCCAAACATTATGGTGCCCTGAAATCGGATAAACACTGCTGTAGTTTCTACACGGTAAAACTAAAATGTACATACATGGCCTTTATTAAAATCTGACAATGTGCACTTTAACCACATGTGATTTTTTTTTCTATTACAAATCTCATATTATGGAATACAGAGACAAATAAATAAATGATAGGTCTTTGTCCCAAATATTATGGAGGGCACTGTATGTTGTGTTAAGGGGAAAGAACAGACTACAGATTGTTCTTTAAAACAGCTGTCATATGCAAAATGAAAGAAATCTAAGTTATATTCTGGAATTTCTTTGCCTTTTCCTTTAGACTAACTCTGAAGACAAACAAAAACCAGGGGAAAGAATGAATGTGCAGGCCAACAAAAGGTATGGCTGAACTGTTGAGTAAAGTATGAAAATGCACATGATAATTTTGCCTCGTGCACATTTATGTTTTCATAGTCTAGGAATGTATCGTGATATCAAACAGCTGGGACCCCACCTTAAAACACACCCAGTCAAACTTCCTCTCCCATTTTATGAAATGGGCTGGGGAAATGAGTATTGCTCAGTATTGATCGTCATCTTTGGACTCTGTAATTTGATGCAATGTTTTCAGCTGAAATTCTTTCACGTGATTAAGAAAGTGAACAATACAAACAAAATTCAGGATGTAGTGACATATCAGTTCACTATCTCAGTAACTGCATTCACAGTAAACATTGCGAGCTCACAATGAACACGGGAGTACTTACGGTCACTATTCTATATAGTGAAGATAATAAGACTGAATTGGACAGGGTGATGATGTAAAACAGGAGCAGTGGCATACAGTGATTCTGGTAGTTCCTCTCGGGTAATACTCAGGCTTGCATGTTACTCTTCAGTGACTGATCTTCTATGTGATATTCTATGACATAGGCCACTAGAAAGCTTCTGGACCTCAAGTGTTATTCTTGCTCACATACGCAAATTACTGTAGAGATCCATGCTCTCCAAACTGCTGAAAGTATAGGAAAGACTGGAAAACATGGAACCCAGGAAGAAAGATTAAGGGGCAAAATTCATTTTTATCATAAATAAAACTTGCAGAACACCAGATTCCATTGCAGAGTAACATAGAAACATAGAAACAGAGAAAATAGGTACAGGAGGAGGCAATTCGGCCCTTCGAGCCAGCACTGCCATTCAATATGATCATGGCTGATTGTCCGCTATCAATAACCCATGCCTTTCTTCTCCCCATATGCCTTGACTCCACTAGCCACTAAAGCTCTATCCAACTCTCTCTCTTAAATCCATCCAGTGATTTGGCCTCCACTGCCCTCTGTGGCAGGGAATTCCATAAATTCACAACTCTCTGGGTAAAAAGGTTTTTTCTCAGCTCAGTCTTAAATGACCTCCCATTTATTCTAAGACTGGCCCTTGTTCTGGACTCACCCAACATTGGGAACATTTTTCCTGCATCTAGCTTGTCCAGTCCTTTTATAATTTTATGTTTCTATAAGATCCCCCCTCATCCTTCTAAACTCCAGTGAATACAAGCCTAGTCTTTGCAATCTTGCCTCGTATGACAGTCCCGCCATCCCAGGGATCAATCTCGTAGGTGGAGAGGGTAAAGTTCTTGGATACAAGAATCGGAGGAGGCCATTGGTTCTGATTCAAGTTTGATGCCTGTCTGAAAACTTTACACCCAATGAATCTGGTTTTGGATTCTTCCGAGAGGATACAACATAAAATTTTGTAATGCAGATTTTGTAAAGGATACACAACTCAATAAAGGTTTAGAAAAATCATGAATCTGTGAGATACAGCAAGTATTGTCTCACAGCTCCAGAGACCTGGGTTCAATCCTACCCTTGACAGCTGTTTGTGGGAAGTTTGCACATTCTCCCTGTGAATGCATAGGTTTCCTTTTGGGAGCTCTGTCCCCTTTCCATCCCCAAGACGTGTGGTATGCAGGTTAATTGGCCACCGTAAATTGCCCTGACTTTGTTGGTGGGTCACAGAATCTAGGGAAGCGATGGATGACTTAAGATGGTGGCGTCAGCAGAAAAGGGAAACAAAGGTGCTTGTAAATGGATTAGATTCTTACCTCCTGAGCCCTCAAGAATGCTCTGAATGCGACGAGATTGGCAGAGGACAAAGATTGAACGGTGATCAGGTGAGGCGAGGGATGACGGTGCGTGGGTCAATGAGTCTAGATCAAGGCATCAGTGGAGTGGGTCGCTGCAGATTCTGCACCAACCGGGATCTCGATTGGATCGGGCGCCGCACTAAAAGTCGGAGCGCACAGATTGGACATGACCAGCTGTGACATGGGGAGATGGAGCAGCGGTAGAGGATACCGACAACTTTGCTTGGCCAGGCCGAACTTCCAATTACGGCAGGACAGCAGGCCCTTACGGCCAACTTAAGAACTCTACGTTTACAACATGACTTGAATCATGAAGAATAGTGCTAAAAATAGCAACTCTTGTGTACAGTCTCAGTGTGCTATTCATATACACTTGTACTAAGTTTGTGCTTTTGGATGGTAATACTTTTACTGAACTGTATACAAAAACAGAATTTCACTTTCCTGAGACAAAGTACCATTGATCCATTGAGATAAAAGGGGAATAAAAATGGTTTGAATGTGGTGTTTCGTATTTAGTATGAATGGTGTTTGGTGGATGTTGTAGACTTGGTGGACATTTTTCTGTGCTGTACCTCTGTATGACATCCTGAAGAATCTGATATAATCTTCGGTACAGATTCGTATTTTGAATGGAAGTGTTCCAGAACGTTCCTTCCCCTTTTATGTTTCACATCTATTTATTTATTCTGAGAATTTTTACTGCTAATCTGGCTGGAGATAGGTCTTAGATTGGAACTGGCATTGCATCATTGAGTATTACTGAAACAAGGGGTATATCTGGAACTTGGTTGTTAGGGTAAGATTTTCCAAATGTGTTCTCATTACTTCCCAATGGTGAAATAATTGTCTGTTCAGCACAATAATAGATAGAAAATTAAATTATGGAGCAGGGCAGTGCTTGATTATTATTCCTGACGTGGTAAAGATCAGATCATTGATTTCATACTGTTTACCTGATAACAGTAAAAAATATCTCTTCAAATGTAACCCAAAATGAAGGAGTGATACTATGTTTTTGCACGTGGCCTCAATCTAGTTTCTAATGAGCAAGTTTTTGCCTAACTTGTCAATGATTTACAGTTTCACACAGATGGGTATCAGGATGACTGCAATGATGAAAAGCAGAATGTCCATTGGAGTAGTATTCTCTGCTCTGAATTTCCCCCTTCACAGTCAATGGCATAGCTGAGTGCCCAACCATCAATACCCCATGGGTCTTTATTGACCAGAAACTCAACTATAAAGGCATATAAATACCACAACAATAAGGTATCTGTTGCAAGTGATTTACATAATCACCCAAGGCCATTCCACTATTTCCCGTGCACACATCAGGAGCAGGACAGATTACTCTCCATGTGTGGTCCCAACACCTTCAAAGAGGTTCAGCAGCATCCAGATGAAAGCTTTAAAGGAGGAACTGCAGATGCTAGAGAATCGAGGGTTACACAAAAAGCTGGAGAAACTCAGCGGGTGCAGCAGCATCTAAGGAGCGAAGGACATAGGCGACGTTTCGGGTCGAGACCCTTCTTCAGACTGGTCAGGGATCATGGAAACGAGAGATATAGATGGTGATGTGGAGAGATAAAGAACAATGAATGAAAGATATGCAAAAAAGTATCGATGATAAAGGAAACAGGCCATTGTAAGCTGTTTGTAGTGTGAAAAAGAGAAGCTAGTGCGACTTGGGTGGGGGAGAGATAGAGAGAGAAGGAATGCCAGGGCCCGAGGGCTGAGGGAGAGGTGGGAAGGGGAGGAGGCAGCCAGGGTTAACAGAATTCAGAAAATTCAATGTTTAAGCCCAGAGGATACAGACTCCCCAAGCGGAATATGAGGTGCTGTTCCTCCAACTTGCGGTGTTGCTCACTCTGGCCGTGGAGGAGGCCCAGGACCGAGAGGTCGGATACGAAATGGGAGGGGGAGTTGAAGTGCTGAGCCACCGGGAGGTCGGGTTGGTTATTGCGGACCGTGCGGAGGTGTTCGGCGAAACGATCGCCAAGCCTCCGCTTGGTCTCACCGATGTAGATCAGCTGGCATCTGGAACAACGGATGCAGTAGATGAGGTTGGAGGAGGTGCAGGTGAACCTCTGTCGGACTTGGAAGGACTGCTTGGGTCCCTGAAAGGAGTGGATGGGGGAGGTGAAGGGACAAGTGTAGCATCTCTTGCGGTTGCAAGGGAAAGTGCCCGGGGAAGGGGTGGAGCGGGAGGGGAGGGAAGGGAAGAATTGACAAGGGAGTTGCGGTGGGAGCGGTCTTTGCAGAAGGCAGACGGGGGGGAGATGGGAAGATGTGGCGAGTGGAGGGGTCACATTGGAGGTGGCGAAACTGGCGGAGGACTATCTGTTATATGTGCCGGCTGGTGGGGTGAAAGGTGAGGACCAGGGGGACTCTGCCCTTGTTGTGAGTGGGGGAAGGGAGAGAGAGGGCAGTGTTGCGGGGTATGGAGGAGACCCTGGTGCGAGCCTCATCTATAGTGGGGGAGGGGAAACCCCGTTCTCTGAAGAACGAGGACATTTGTGATGATCTGGTGTGGAACACCTCATCCTGGGAGCAGATGACGCGTGGACGGAGGAATTGGGAATAGGGGATGGAGTCCTTACAGGAAGCAGGGTGGGAGGAAGAGTAGTCCAGGTAGCTGTGGGAGTCAGTTGGTTTGTAGTGGATGTCGGTCAGGAGTGTATCACCTGCAATAGAGATGGTGAGGTCAAGGAATGGTAGAGAAATGTCGGAAATGGTCCAAGTGTATTTGAGTGCCGGATGGAAGTTGGTGGTGAAATGAATGAAGTCAGTCAGTTGTGCGTGGGTGCAGGAGGTGACACCAAAGCAGTCGTCAATGTAACGGAGGTAAAGGTCGGGGGTGGGGAAGCTTGCTTCTTTGTCGGGCATGTCGAACAATCTTTGTTCTCGGCGTACCAGGGCCCCACCCCCCTCCTTGATTTGAAAATATTCATTTTAGTTGAGAGAGAGAGATATAGAGTGGAAACAGGCCCTTCAGCCCATGGAATCCACTCCTACCAGCGATCACCTGTACACAGATTCTACTCTACACACTTGGTACAATTCACAGAAGCCATTAACCTACAAACCTGCACGTCTTTGGAATGTGGGAGGAAACCGGAGCACTCTGAGAAAACCCACGCAGTCGCAGGGAGAACATACGGACTCTGTACAGACAGCCCCCATACTCAGAATCGAACCTGGGTCTCTGGCGCTGTGAGGCAGCAACTCTACTGTGGCACCACCGTGCCGTCAAATATATCGCCATAGGTTTAAATCCTGAAACTCCCTGGCCAACAGCATTGTGGGAGCAACTTCGCTAGAAGCTCACCACCACTTTCCCAAGGATATGGATGAGCAATAAATATACTAGATCTAAATAAGATGTGTATAAGATCCTGAGTGGTATAGGTAGGGTAAATGTAGAGTCTTTTACCCCGAGTGGGGGCATCAAGAACCAGAGGACGTAGGTTTAAGGTAAGGGGGGAAGGATTTAATAGGAACCTGATGGGGAACCTTTTTATATAAAGGGTGGTAGGTATATGGAACAAGCTGCCATATGAGGCAGTTGAGGTGGATACCATCACAGGTTTAAAAGATATTTGGATGGGTACATGAATAGGATAGGTTTAGTGGATTATGGGTCAAACGCAGGCTGGTGGGACCGGTATAGATGGGGCATATTGGTCGGCATAGGCAAGTTGGGCAGAAGGGCCTGTTTCCATAGTACATGACTCTATGAATGTATGGGCACTGGAATATCCGCAAATGCAAATAAAACTGCTCTGTTTTCTCTCAGAAACTATTAGTCATTGAAAAGGCTTAGTTTAATAATGTGAGATAAGCTGATCAAAAGCTCACTATGTTTTAATCATGCAGAATAGACGAAACACAGGGTTCGTTACTTCCAAGGGCCATGTGAATTAAGAACTGAAACCAGAGCAAACTTTGAAACAAGGAAGCGGTTGGGCGCTTTGGAAATTTTTGGTCAAACTGTTCAGTACAAATTCCATTTCATTTCCAAGGTAATTTGATGAAGTACCGTCAGATTATAGCCCTTTCACGTTATGCCAATGTATAACCACACACATTTGCTTGTAACTTGTCTTGGGTGTTTGTTCCTTTTCTGCGGTCCTTGACTCTCCGCACTTTTCCTTTGATTCATCTAGATTTGCTCGATGATTATGTTCAATGACTGCAGTTCACTGAAAGCAAAGTGGTTTGCCTTATAAGGAAAACCGACAGAAACAAGATGAGAATGATTTTATTTTACTAATACTCTTCTCATCATTGTGTACTGATTTACCATGCACTATGCCCTGCTCTTTACAGCTTTAACAAACATTTCTATTTATTTGCTCCTAGGGTGCATTCTGTACCAAAGTTTGTTTTCCTATGTTCAACCAGTTGGTAAAGCATGCTAAATTAACAAACTGAATGAACTTGCTTAATAAAGCTAAAATCTTATCAGAAAAGGTGGTAAAGTCCAACTACTGATACTATGATACCCTCAATCACAAACGATTTATGTTGACCTGGAGTTGCACTAAGAAATATCACTTTTTACCAGCTCCACCCCCACACTATATCTTTTCAGGGTGGGTTCATTCTACATGGGGGATTCAGAGGTTAAAATGATGAACAATGCAAAAGATTCCACATTACAGATATCAGATTAAGGTTGGATTTTAAATACGCCATCAGACGTAGTCTGCCAAAGTTCAGTAAAAGCATACAAATAGGTTATTCAGGCATCTGCTATAGAGTGCAAACTCATTGGGAGATATGTGAGAGCAGTTTGTATTATTGGAATGGTCCCATGCCCCCATGGTTTTACAACCTTCAGAATATAATCCCTTCACACTATGCTTTCATATTTACACAAATGATTCTTTCCTCTATGCTTATACTTTTTCTCTTGTTTCTCTATTTTATTCATATTTCTGTGGTTAGAGTCATCGATTAATACAATGTGGAAACAGGCCCTTCGGTCCAACTCACTAGTCCCACTTGCCTGCGCTTGGTCCATAACTCTCCAAGCCTATCCTATCCATGTACCTGTCCAACTGTTTCTTAAACAATAGGATAATACTAGGCTCAACTACCTCCTCTGGCAGCTTGTTCCATACACCCACCACCCTCTGTATGAAAAAGTTACCTCTCGGATTCCTATTAAATCTTTTCCCCTTCACCTTGAACCTATGTCTTTTGGTCCTCGATTTCCCTACTCTGGGTAAAAGACTCCATCTATCCGATCTATTCCTCTCATGATTTTGTATACCTCTAGAAGATCTTTCCTCATCCTCCACGCTCCATGGAATAGAGACCCAGCCTATTCAACCTCTCCCAATATAGCTCACATCCTCTAGTCCTGGCAACATCTTCGTAATTTTTTTCTGAACCCTTTCAAGCTTGACAATATCTTTCCTATAACATGGTGCCCAGAACTGAACACATATCTCTCTAATATCCAGATTTTGCTAAATCATTATGTTCCATCTCTGCTACTCACCAAAATCAACAAAGGTGACTTCTAAAAAGGACACAAAGTGCTGGATTAATTCACTGGGTCAGGCAACATCTTTGTCGTTATTTTTGAGATACAGCGCGGAAACAGGCCCTTTGGTTCCCCCGTGTCTGCACCGAAAGCAATCCCCGCACATTAACACTACCCTGCACACACTAGGGACAGATGTTGAGAATGCTATGATGTGACTCATCTACTGACTGCCCAAAGACTCTTTCATCAATAAAATGTAAATCACTTGGAATATTCCCATCTTACGAATGAATGTGACTGAACAATAACAAAGATACCTAAAAGCAACCAGGACGAAAGTAGTCTCATGACTGCCATGTCACTCCCGCTCACAGTGGCTCGTTGTGGCTGCATTATTTGGATCATTATTTCATCACATTTGTTAGGATCTACCTAATGTACAGTCACCAAGGCCTGTTTATGAACTCATCCCAAATTCACTACCTCTACCACCTGGAATAAAAACACCTGGTGTTTTCCTGGGACCCAGCCCAGTCCAGTTAAGGGTTTGGACACGCTAGAGGCAGGAAACATTTTCCCGATGATGGGGGAGTCCAGAACCAGGGGCCACAGTTTAAGAATAAGGAGTAAGCCATTTAGAACGGAGATGAGGAAACACTTTTTCTCACAGAGAGTTGTGAGTCTATGGAATTCTCTGCCTCAGAGGTAGGTGGAGGCAGGTTTTCTGGATGCTTTCAAGAGAGAGCTAGATGGGGCTCTTAAAAATAGCAGAGTCAGGACATATGGGGAGAAGGCAGGAACGGGGTACTGATTGGGGATGATCAGCCATAATCACATTGAATGGCGGTGCTGGCTCGAAGGGCCGAATGGCCTACTCCTGCACCTATTATCTATTGTCTATTGTCCATCACGCAAACCAACCTCCTTTCCATTGACTCCATTTACGCTTCTTGTTGCCGCTGGATGGCCACCAGCATAATCACTGAGCAGTCTCACCCCAGTCACACCCTCTTCTCCACTCCCATCAGGCAAGAGGTACAGAAGTTTGAAAACGCATACCTCTGGATTCAGGGACAGTTTCTTCCCAGCTGTCATCTGGCAACTGAATCGTCCTCTCACCAACTAGAGAGCAGTCCTGACCTCCCATCTACCTCATTGTGACCTTATAACTACCTTTAATCAGACTTTACTGGACTTTATGGGGCTCTTAAAAATAGCAGAGTCAGGACATATGGGGAGAAGGCAGGAACGGGGTACTGATTGGGGATGATCAGCCATAATCACATTGAATGGCGGTGCTGGCTCGAAGGGCCGAATGGCCTACTCCTGCACCTATTATCTATTGTCTATTGTCCATCACGCAAACCAACCTCCTTTCCATTGACTCCATTTACGCTTCTTGTTGCCGCTGGATGGCCACCAGCATAATCACTGAGCAGTCTCACCCCAGTCACACCCTCTTCTCCACTCCCATCAGGCAAGAGGTACAGAAGTTTGAAAACGCATACCTCTGGATTCAGGGACAGTTTCTTCCCAGCTGTCATCTGGCAACTGAACCGTCCTCTCACTTAAGGAGGTAGCCACAGAAATAGTGGATGCATTAGTGATAATTTTTCAAAATTCCTTAGATTCTGGAGTAGTTCCTGAGGATTGGAGGGTAGCTAATGTCACCCCACTTTTTAAAAAAGGAGGGAGAGAGAAAGCGGGGAATTACAGACCAGTTAGTCTAACATCGGTAGTGGGGAAACTGCTAGAGTCAGTTATTAAAGATAGGATAGCAGCGCATTTGGAAAGTGGTGAAATCATTGGACAAAGTCAGCATGGATTTACGAAAGGTAAATCATGTCTGACAAATCTGATAGAATTTTTTGAGGATGTAACTAGTAGAGTGGATAAGGGAGAACCAGTGGATGTGTTATATCTAGACTTTCAGAAGGCTTTCGACAAGGTCCCGCATAAGAGATTAGCATACAAACTTAAAGCACACGGTATTGGGGGTTTAGTATTGATGTGGATAGAGAACTGGCTAGCAGACAGGAGGCAAAGGGTAGGAGTAAACGGGTCCTTTTCAGAATGGCAGGCAGTGACTAGTGGGGTGCCGCAAGGCTCAGTGCTGGGACCCCAGCTATTTACAATATATATTAATGATTTGGACGAGGGAATTCAATGCAACATCTCCAAATTTGCAGATGATACCAAGCTGGGGGGTATAGTTAGGTGTGAGGAGGATGCTTGGAGGCTGCAGGGTGATTTGGATAGGCTGAGTGAATGGGCAAATGCATGGCAGATGCAGTATAATGTGGATAAATGTGAGGTTATCCACTTTGGTGGCAAAAACATGAGGGTAGACTATTATCTGAATGGTGGCAGATTAGGAAAGGGGGAGATACAACGAGACCTGGGTGTCATGGTACACCAGTCATTGAAAGTAGGCATGCAGGTGCAGCAGGCAGTGAAGAAAGCAAATGGTATGTTAGCATTCATAGCGAAAGGATTTGAGTATAGGAGCAGGGAGGTTCTACTGCAGTTGTACAGGGTTTTGGTGAGGCCACACCTGGAGTATTGCGTACAGTTTTGGTCTCCAAATCTGAGGAAAGACATCCTTGCCATAGAGGGGGTACAGAGAAGATTCACCAGACTGATTCCTGGGATGTCAGGACTTTCATATGAGGAAAGATTGGATAGACTCGGCTTGTACTCGCTGGAATTTAGAAGATTGAGGGGGGATCTTATAGAAACTTACAAAATTCTTAAGGGGTTGGACAAGCTAGATGCTGGAAGATTGTTCGCGATGTTGGGGGAGTCCAGAACAAGGGGTCACAGTCTAAGGATAAGGGGGAATTCCTTTAGGACCGAAATGAGGAAAACATTCTTTACACAGAGAGTGGTGAGTCTCTGGAATTCTCTGCCACAGAAGGTAGTTGAGGCCAGTTCATTGGCTATATTTAAGAGGGCGTTAGATGTGGCACTTGTGGCTAAAGGGATCAGGGGGTATGGAGAGAAGGCAGGTACGGGATACTGAGTTGGATGATCAGCCATGATCACATTGAATGGCGGTGCAGGCTCGAAGGGCCGAATGGCCTACTCCTGCACCTATTTTCTATGTTTCTATGTTTATCTGGCACTAAATATTATACCTTTTATCTAAGCCAAACTAAACCAGGAGGCAGATGGGATAAGGATTGGCCTGCAAGTGCCTTCCAAGTCAGACATCCTCTTGACATGGAGATATCCTTTCATCAACAGTGGGCGTGAATCACCTGCCAGAATTGTGCGAGTACCCGTGTCACATAAATTGCAGCAGTTCAGGAAGAGATTGCAATGAAGACAGGATATGTCAATGACATCCCACATTCTGTGAGGGAATAAAAAACATCATATCCTACCAGATGAATCTTTCGCCTCAGGCACTGTTATTTCATCACATTCCCCTGCCATTCACCTATTTAATGAACTTGTGCAAAGAGATCATGCAATAATATTCACCACTGTGAATATACTGTGTGTATTGAACACTGTTGCAAATTGCACACTTACATAACATTTTGTGCACTTTGGCATCTTTTCTCCCATGCCAAAATGTTGCACAAACATGTTTTTTGTATTCAGCTAAGTCACATAGAACTGGATTGCCGTGTATCTCTATGCCCTAGACTTGTTGGAGGATATGGTGCTGACCACCACATATTTTATGTTGCTGATGCTGTGCCAATTGTGTGACTGAAATCACTGAAGGTGCCATCCCCATATGCAACAATGCTCTTTCATCTCAAACCTAACTCTTCTGATTTAAGTTCAAGTTCAAGTGAGTTTATTGTCATGTGTCCCTGATAGGACAATGAAATTCTTGCTTTGCTTCAGCACAACAGAACATAGTAGGCATTGACTACAAAACAGATCAGTGTGTCCATATACCATTATATACGTAAATACACACATGAATAAACAAACTGATAAAGTTCAAATAACAGACAATGGATTATTAATGTTCAGAGCGTTGTCTGAGCCAGGTTGAATAACCTGTTCGCTGTGGGGAAGTAGCTATTCCTGAACCTGGTTGTTGCAGTCTTCAGGCTCCTGTACCTTCTACCTGAAGGCAGCAGGGAGATGAGTGTGTGGCCAGGATGGTGTGGGTCCTTGATGATGCTGCCAGCCTTTTTGAGGCAGCGACTGCGATAAATCCCCTCGATGAAAGGAATGTCAGAGCTGATGATGGACTGGGTAGTGTTTACTACTTTTTGTAGCCTTTTGGTAGAGGTAGTGAATTTGGGATGAGTTCATGAACAGGCCTTGGTGACTGCATTAGGTAGATCCTAACAAATGTTTCCAGGGCGCTTAAGTTGCCGCACCAAGCAACAATGCAACCGGTCAGCAAGCTCTCCACTGTGCACCTGTAGAAGTTAGAGTCCTCCTTGACAAACCGACTCTCCGTAATCTTCTCAGGAAGTAGAGGCACTGATGTGCTTTCTTGATAATTGCATCAGTGTTCCTGTAGCAGGAAAGATCTTCAGAGATTTGCACGCCCAGGAATTTGAAGCTCTTGACCCTTTCAACTATTGACCCGTTAATATAAGCGGGACTGTGGGTCCCCATCCTACTCCTTCCAAAGTCCACAATCAGTTTCTTGGTTTTGCTGGTGTTGAGGGCCAGGTTATTGTGCTGGCACCATATGAGAAGCTATTGGCTTAACCATATACTAAAAACTCTACCCCACTAATGTATGCTCACAGAATTCTGACGTATCTCTTGATTTTATGATTATTTTTAATTTTAATGTTTGTTCTTTGCATGTAATCCCTAAAGCAGAAGTTTTCATTATTGTTCTATTCTGTCCCTTTTCCTTGTTTAAGAACTGTTATTTAACTTGAAAAACTGCAAATGAAAATCTGAAATAAAGAACAGGAAGTGCAAGAAGAATTCAGTAGGTCAGGCAGCGTCTATTGAAAGATATTATGACCACCCTACTATGGATCTGGTGGAAATTGAACCCACTTGCATGTTGCAGTTCCTCAATGTTCCAGCATTGGTGTCAAGTGTGGCATAGAAAAGGAAGTGTTCTTTTCTGCACCACTTCTTCAATCTTGTGACAATCAAATCTTTTAGAAAAAGAGATTCTAGACAAATGAAAATAAAAGTTGAAAATGCTGGAAACACTCAGCTGTTCAGGCAGATTTAAAATCAAAACATTAACTCTGTTTCTCTTTCTGTACATGCTGCCCATCCACCCACACATATCCATGTCTTCAAGAAAGAGGCATACGTCCCGAAAATTAGTTTAGAGATACAGCGCAGAAACAGGCCATTTGGCCCACCGGGTCTGCGCCGACCAGCGATCCCCGCACATTAACACTATCCTACACACACTAGGGACAATTTTTATTTTACCAAGCCAATTAACCTACATACCTGTATTTATTTGGAGTGTGAGAGGAAACCAAAGATCTCAGACAAAAAGCCCACACAGGTCACAGGGAGAACGTACAAGGTCCGTACAGAGAGCGCCCGTAGTCAGGATCGAACCCGGGTCTCCGGCGCTGTAAGGCAGCAACTCTACTACTGCGCCACTGTGCCACGATGGTAGAATGATACATTGAAATTCTTAACTTGCAACAGCACATGTTTGTAAGCACAGTAGAGTCATAGTGATAAAGCGTGGAAACAGGCCCTTCGGCCCAACTTGCCCATGCCAACCAACATGCCTCATCTAAACTAGTCTCGTCTGCCTGCTTTTGGCCCATATTCCTCTAAACCTACCCTATCCATGCACCTATCTAAATGTTTATAAAACGTTGCAATAGTACCTGCCCCAACTACCTCCACCAGCAGCTTATTCCATACACCCACCACCTTTAGTGTAAAAAAGTTACCCCTCAGGGTCCCATTAAATCTTTCCCCACTTTCCTTAAACCTATGTCCTCTGGCTCTAGATTCCAAGTACTTAGGAGATAACAAATGAAAAACAAGTTCAATAAATTAAAAAAAAACAATATAGTGCAAAACAAAGTACAAAGTCCCTTGTGTAACGAAGATAGTTTGGAGTTTAGTTGGTATTCGTAGTATTCAGTAGGGTGATGTTTGAATGAAGGAAGTTGTTGGTCAAACCACGACATTAGTTACAATTCTCTACCTTTTTCCTGATGGCAAGAGGAAATGAAAACATGGCCAGGGTGGTGTGGGTCTTTGAGACGCTGGCTGCCTTTTAGAGACAGCACTTCCCATAGATCCCTTTGAATTTCACCACCAGGTGGCGCCCGTAATGGCCGCCTCGCCAGCAGTCTGTTGTCCCTTCTCTGTTTTAATTTTAAGTATATTTTGAATGTTTGTTTTAATGGTTTTTGGTATGTTTTATGTGTGGGGGAGTTCGGGGGAAACCTTTTTTAGTCACTTACCTCGACGGAGGTGCAATTTTTCTCCGTGCCGCATCTCCCCCCACCCCCCCCCGCCTTTGCGGCCTACAACGTGGAGTGGTGCAGCCTCTCCTAGCGACCGGCCCGGAGCATAGAGCCGCGGATGCGGCGCGGACTTACCATCGCGGAGCCTGCGATCTTTTGCCAAAGATTGCCAGTGTTGGTGCTCTTACCGCGGGGCCTGTGGACTTTAACACCGTGAAGCAGCGGTCGCCGGTAAGATGCGGCCGAATCGGGTGCCCCATGCCGCTGAGTGTCGATCATCCCGACGAGAGGGCCTGAACCGCGTACCGTCGGCAATGACCACGTTCAAAGGCCTCGACCACGGGTGAACAAAGGAGGAAGATGACTGAACTTTATTGCCTTCCATCACAGTGAGGAATGTTGATTTCTCTGTGGTGGATGTTTATGTTAAACTTTATTTTATGTGCTGTATGTATTTTTGCTTTTTACTTAGTATGTATGGCTGTGTGGTAACTCACTGTACCTTAATTGGTGCATGTGACAATTAAATTGAATCTTGAATCTTGAAGCCTGACCTGCAGAGTTACTCCAGCATTTTGTTTTTTTTTGTTTGTAGAGCAGCATCTGCAGTTCCTTGTGTCTTCTGAAGTCATGTCTTGATGAGTTCTGTGCAATCAGCCAGGCAGGGTGCTGCAGAAGACATTAGTGGTCACTGAAGTGTGTCAAATGGTGTCAAATAATGTCACGACCTACCTTCTCTGCCTACTTCCATTGATCTTATAGAATGAATGGCTAGTTTAATAGTTGGCTAATGGCCTCATTAACATGTTATACGGGTGACTCATGCGACTACTGACCATTTCAGAGCTCACACGATGCTTATGTGTCCAACTTCACCTCCATGGTGTAGCCAGCTGCCAAATATGTGGATGTCAGTTATCGCAGCCATTACAGTATATGAGATTTTAGTCTGCGTTTTGCATAATGAAATGGAAATGAGTTAGAATTCAATTGAACATTGGGTGTGACATTAAGATTTCATGCATATTGAGGGTTGACTTCAGAAGGTATCAAAATACAGTATTAAAGAAGGAACTGCAGATGCTGGAGAATCGAGGGTTACACAAAAAGCTGCAGAAACTCAGCGGGTGCAGCAGCATCTAAGGAGCGAAGGAGATAGGCGACGTTTCGGGTCGAGACCCTTCTTCAGACTGGTCAGGGATCATTATCTCTCCACATCACTGTTTATATCTCTCGTTTCCCTGATCCCTGACCAGTCTGAAGAAGGGTCTCGACCCGAAACGTCGCCTATCTCCTTCGCTCCTTAGATGCTGCTGCACCCGCTGAGTTTCTCCAGCTTTTTGTGTAACCATCAAAATACAGTACATAGTTGTATTTTTTAAATATTATGGAATGGTGAGCATGTGCAACTGGAATAGAAGCAACCTGGGGCAGATCAGCCATGATAGTACTGAATGCGGGCCTGCTCCTGCTCCCATTTTGTTGGCTATAAAATCGGCATTTTAAAAATCTGGGTAATTCCAGTAGTTTTGAAACAGTTCTTGATAGGAAGGGGATTTGACAGTTAGAGATGAAGACACAAAGGGATTTTGTATCACAGCTCAAATGGTACAAACAAGCAGCTTACTGATGGATTAATCACTTGTTTTTGAGGGTAGGGTTAGCAGTTAACCTCCTTTGACAAAACAAATCAAAAGGAAGTGAAACCCACGTAAAGTACACTGCAAAGCATCAAGAGGAAATGAGGTTTGCCTCTCATATCCTCATTTTCTGCCCAAAACATGACTTCAAATCAGGATACTTCTTCAACGCCATTTTTGAATTAAATTGTAAAAAATTGATTCACTTTAAATAGAGGCATGCCATCAATTGCACAATAAAAATAATATATTTAACTTACGGAAAATTCTAGACATTTAAAATGAACCATAAAATACTGGAAAATCATGGGCGAGGTCGTGTTTTGTGGAGAGAGAATCAGTTAACAGTTTAAATCTGAAATATTAATTTTGACTCCCTCCGCAGCTGTTGTATGGTGTGCTGAACATTCCCAGCACCTTCTGGTTTTATTTTTAAAGCATCTTTAATGCAGCAATATCTTCTAAGATGCTTTGCAGGTGTGTTAGTGAACAAAGCTAAACATAGAGCTTCTTAAGTTCTTATATGAGCAGTTGATTTAAATTTTTATCAAGAAGGAATTACAGGAGGAAAGTGAGATGTTGAGATTTAGGCAGGAAATTCCACAGTTCCATCTTGGGTGAAATGATTAATTTAGTGGCAGTCAGGTTGCTAGAACTGGGGGAGTGAAGATAAATTACAGAGTTGTAAACCTGGAAGATATTAGAGAGAAAGGGTTAGGTTAGGCAACCACAGCGCCAGAGCGGAAAAAAGTGTCACCATGAAAAGGTAGTCTGAAGCTCAAGGCAAGAAGGATTCAAATAAGAGTTACAAATGGTGGGCAGGGATTTAAATAATTGTTTCAGGTCTGTAACGGTATAATAACAGGTTTCAATGATTCAGATTAACGATGGAGGAAGAAAATTCAGACAATATAAAATTTAAAGCACAAGAAGTCACTGAAGCAACGTTAAAGCACCAACCAATGACAGAGAAGATAGCAATACAACTTCAGTTAAAGCAACAATGAAAACTCAAATAAATGGCAGCAGAAAATAGCAAATAAACACTAAATCTCAAATGTCCTTCGGACTCAAAGGCATTAACTTTAAAAGTTTCATAGATGAGACCCTCACTCGTTTCTCCGCAGCTCCGCCCTTGCTCCCTCTCCTAGTCGCAAGAGACAGAGTCCCCCTAGTGCTTACCGTCCACAATAATCATTTAGATATTGTACTTCCATTTGTCTACCCTGAGCTCATCTGCCTTATTCAATGGTTCAATGTGCTTTATTGTCACATGTGCGATGTGCAGTGTGCGATGCGCAGTGAAATTAGTTTCTTACAAACAGTCCAGTAGACTGTTCAGGCACGGAACTCGCTATCAAAATATGGAGGGGACCGGGGGACAGGGGGGACATAGTTTCTTGGCGGCCGCGTATGCATACGCACACTCACACACACATACACATGTGCGAGGCTTCGGAGGCTCAATCCAGCGCTAAATGCAGCTCAACTCTGCCTGTCTCGCCGGGTTAACCTACAGACCTGACTGGACTGATGGGACACCAGCGCTTCTTCTCCACGCTGGCCATATTTCCCGCAAGCCGAGGCAGGTTGACCTGGAGGGACAGGCAGAGTGAGCTGGGTTTAGCGCTGCTTCTCAGCGCTGGCTGTGGGCCTGGGGGCTCCGCGCCCGTCTGATTCCCGACCTCTCTGGCCACCCGTGTGGTGGGGGGGGGGGCACTCGGGTGGGAACGGGACAGCGCCGGAGAGCCGGCCGGGATCGATCCTGGCTGCGGATGAGGCGCAGGTCTGTGCCATGTCTCCCTCCTCCAATCACCGCGCTCTATCCTCAGTCCCACCCCCCCACTCCTCCCTCCTCCAATCATCGCGCTGAATCATCATGTCCCGCCCCCATTGCCTGCTGACCGACGTCTCTCTCGTCCAATCGGTGCCCTCGATCAGCAGTCCCACCTCCACTGTCTCGCGGAGATTTTAAAATCCGGATGACAAAAAGTTGGGGGGGATGTCCCCCACCTCTTAAAACATGGGGGGGACGTGTCCCCTCTGGCCCCTCCGGGTTTTCCGCCCGAGACCGTTGCCATACCATCCGCGATTAATAATTGATCTTCAGTAATTAAGTAGATCAAACACACGGATTTTGTACCTGAGTAGGATATATTGGGCAGAAACTTTCCTTCCCCTTAAACTGATGACAGAGAATATAGATTCAATTGAACTTTCTGGAAGAAAACTCAATCTCAGAATTAAGAGGAAGTAAATGGAAAGCATAGGAAGGCAAGCTGTGACAGCAATTTTAAACTCCTACGAGTTACAACATTGCAATTAGGATAAGAGATTATTGATGTAGTGAACTATGTCATCTTTATTGACATCTTTATTGTACAATTAGAATGATGTGTCAAGTTGGAGCAGCTCATATTCAGTGAAACTGAACTCAGAAACAGGAAAATTACTCAGGATGTTTTGGTAGCATACGTAACATCCACAGCTTTCATTTTATGACAAAGACCTAGAACTTTAGTCATGCTATGCCCGTTTCTTAGGCTTAGAACAAGGCAAGAAACTGCATTTACCCGATCTATTCCACTTATGATTTTGTACAAATCTTTAAGGACACCCTTCATCCGCCTGCGCTCCAAGGAATAAGGTCAGCTGGTATTTTATATCATCTGCTCAATGAAGAAGTACACCCCCCCCCCACATGAAACACAAAGAGCTTCAAAATCAAATGCTACAACATGGGTCGGCACAGTGAGGCAGCGGGTAGAGTATTGCCGCACAGAGTCAGAGACCTGGGTTCCACCCTGACCTTGGGTGCTGTCTATGTGGAGTTTGCACTTTCTCCCTGTGACCGCGTATTTTTCCTCCATGTGCTATGGTTTCCTCACACATCCCAAAGATGTGCAGGTTTGTAGGTTCTTTATTTTTCAATTTAAAAAAATGCTGTATTTTCTATTTTAAAAAAAGGCTGGCAAACAGTGTCTCCCTTCCTTTGTGTACATCAGCTGTGGATCAGTCAGGCTCGGACAGTGAATTCTCCAGACTGACATACACCACTGATTCCATTGCCTGCCATTTGAGCTTGATTTGTTCCTGGAAGATGATCTGCTGGTATAGAAGTAATTATTGCCTCGAGAGTGCTGGTTCAACCTTGTTGGTGCAGGGTCAGAATCTCATGCCAGCTGTTGGGCTAGGCCTGGTACATTCTTATTCCACGGGATATTAGTAAACTACCCTGGGGTTTACAATAATTTGATACCAGCTCACTCATGGCAAGATTAACCAGCTTTTATTGTTAAGATAGACTGGTCGGCCCTATAAAATTGTAGTCAACAATATTCACCAGGCACGACCTCCGGAGGCAGCAACGAATTGTTCGATCAGCTCAGAAGGTTGCTGGCTGCAACCTCTCCCCCCCATTGACGAACTGTACACTGCAAGGGCCAGGAAGCGAGCGGGTAAGATCATCTCTGACCCCTCTCAGCCTGGCCACAAACTCTTTGAATCACTTCTCTCTGGAAGGCGACTCCGGACTGTCAACGCCGCCACAGCCAGACAAAAATACAGCTTTTTTCCCCACGAGCAGTAGCTCTACTCAATAACCAAAAGTAGCCTCCTTTTGCTCTGGTATTTCATTTCATACACATGTTTAATCTATAATGCTTTCTTCGTAATGTTTTAATGTTTTATGTTTTATTCTTAATTGTTTATTGTATGTCCTGTTGTTACTTGCGAGTGGAGCACCAAGGCAAATTTCTTGTATGTGAATACTTGGCCAATAAACAATTGTTCATTTTTTCATTGACCAACTTCAAAAGGAATGAGAATAACACTACACATCAGCTGTTTAACAAGAGGTTAATTATTACCGCTATATTGCTCAATAGAAGGGCTTTCCACATTTATTGTAATGTTGTTTTAATATCCTGTTCTCTCCACATCCTCTGGAAATACATCACATGCAGCTCATATTATCTTCCCAGCAGGCTTTGGCGATCCGCCCAAATATTCTCTGGTGATGAAATCAATCTGTTTAATTGCAGGAGAGTCATAAGAGACAGGAGGTTAATCATACGATCCGTCACAATGCATTGGTAGCTGAACACATTGTTTGTAAAGTGTAATAACTGCACAGATAGGAGCCCATGTAACTTTGATAGGCCCATGTACTTTAATAATCAGCACAGAATGACCACCGAGTGGAATGTGACGTCTAGAAAATCATTGCTACTCACCAGACTGTTGCTCAATGATGAAGCAAATTTTACCTGGAGCAGTTTAATGTATGTCTTAGGACAGCTTGTGTCAAGAGGGCAGTGGATTGGATAGAGAATGGTGGGGATGATGCTGAGATGGAGGTGAAACAAATTCAGAAGGTTTCAGAGGATGCACGAAGAATCTTTCCGCTCGCTCCAATTAGGATCAAATTGTTGGTGGTATCACCATTACACAAAAAGACTAGAGAAGTCAGGCAGAGGATTCAAAACAGCAGCAAACCCTAAAACATGAAGAAATGTAGAATAATAAATGTGCGATGTCAAACAGCAAGTGCACATCACAAAACAGCGAGTTAATGTGGCAAAAAAACAGAGAACTGACTGAAGTACACGATGCAGAATAGCAAGCTCAGACTGCAGACACAAGCACAGCACAAACACACTGTGCAAAGCAGGGAATAACATAGAACACAAACACAGTGCAATACTTGAGCAAGTATTTTATAAAGGTTTGTCGTGACTTCCTTGCTCATGTGCTGCGGGTCCACGGACTGCTTATGATCCAACATGCTTTTTATTTTGAAACCACTGTCACAGCCTGCTCAGTTCCTCATGGGAAACTGCACATGTCTCTCTGTTCCAGCACCCCTTTTAGAATATTACCTCTAGTTTACATTGCCACTTCTTATTTTTTCCACCAAAATGTAATACCATATTTCCCTCAAATGAAAAATTCTACAAAGGATTTATTTTCCTTCTAACAATTGGTATAAATGAGAACTTGGCAAAAAGAGCAGGGGAATTCTCAGTGGGTTAGTGGAGGCAGTTAGATAGAGAAAGTGAACTAAAGTAAAGAAATTAGGGCAATCATAAAAGATGTGAAATGTAGGACATGCCCAACAAATCGGCCTGTACTAGTGGAGCGAGAAAGACTGAGCCAGAATTACAAACAGATCACTGCAACACTTATAGTAGAACTGCAGATGCTGGTTTAAATCAAAGGTAGATACAAAATGCTGGAGTAACTCAGCGCGACAGGCAGCATCTCTGGAGAGAAGGAATGGGCGATGTTTCGGGTCGAAACATTCTTCAGACTGATGTCAGGGAGGGTCGGGACAAAGATAGAATGTAGTCGGACACAGTAAAGGGCCTATCTCACTTTACCGAGTTATTTACAAATGTTCCCGAGTTATTCACAAATTTTCCAGAGTTATTCACGAATTCTCCCGAGTTTTCCCCTTGATTCAAACTCGCAGAATATTCGTAACGGGTCCGTAGAAGGCCGTAGGAGTCCGTTGATATATCGTAGCGGCTCGTTATGCCAGCCGTAGGTACTCGGGGCATCCTCCCGACTATTTTTCAATCGTGAACATTTTTTATCAGGCTGGAAAAAACATCCCGACTTACCTGAATCCCCGAGTACCTATGGCTGGCATAACGAGCCGCTACGATATATCTACGGACTCCTACGGCCCCGTTACGAACATTCTGTGAGTTTGAATCAAGGGGAAAACCCGGGAGAATTTGTGAATAACTCGGGAAATTGGGACAGGCCCTTAAGTAGGTATGTTACAATACTTACCATTAGCAGCGCTGCAGTTCTGCCACTCCCCGTGTGCGCGACTTTGGGGCCTTTCAGAGGGGGGGGCGGGTTTAAAATGCCGATTTTTTCTAGGCAGTCCAAATCAATCCATGTCGGGCGATTTCGTCGCTAAAGAGAAATCGCTCCGACATTTCATTCATAAAGGTATTTTTAAACTACGCTAGATTATTTATCAACTAGAGTAGTTTAAAAATCATCTTCTAAAGCTCTGAATGGTGACAGCGGAATGGACCTAAGGTAGGCGATAAAAGAAGCTACACAGTTTATTTTTACATAAAAACTTGGTTCTTAGGGAGGCTTTAATCACATTTTCATGTTGCGAAAAGGGGACAAAAAAAAGTATAAACCGGCTGTATTTTTCATACCGACTTCACTGCAAACCGCAGGGTTCTAATCCACCACATTCCACTAAAACCCACTCGCTAGATGATTTAAATGGCCATTAATTTACAGGAATCAAACACTAAATTCCTTCCATTTGGCCTATAAATTCATGAAAATTAGATTTCAAAATTATGTTATATTGTGGATTATTGTGTGAATGTTATTTGGACACTTAGGCAATTAAAAAAAAGTTTATATTTTCTTAAGAAATGGATAGATGTTTAGATCTACTCATTGAATTTTGTAATTAGCTACAATTAGATAACTAACTAATTATATGCTTTAATTTCAGGTCATCCAAGTAAGATTGTTTCATATTTGTTTCAGAATGCTTCAATCTATAATAACTGAAAATTTCATTGAGTTCTCTTAATTTTTAAGAAAGTTATGGGCTTTTAACTGTTCCAGATCACAGCTTTTGAGTTAAGTCAATTGAAAGGCAATGGGGAACAAGATGCTAATTTCCGAGTATGAAAATGGTCATAACTTTCTTAATACTGAAGATATGAAAGTGAATTAGGTGTCAAATTAAACTTATTTTTATGCTTTATCTGATGGGATAAATTGCAGACTTGATTTTTAAAATCTCAAAATTTTGTAACATTGCTACCTTAAGCTTAGTGGGAGAACTGGGAAGGGGAAAGGGATGGAGAGAGAAAGCAAGGGCTATGTGAAGTTATAGAAATCAATGTTCATACCGCTGGGGTGTAAACTACCCAAACGAAATATGAGGTATTGTTCCTTCAATTTGCACTGGGCCTCACTCTGACAATGGAGGAGGCCCAGGACAGAAAGGTCAGATTGGGAATGGGAGGAAGAGCTGAAGTGCTGAGCCACCGGGAGATCAGGTAGATTACGACAGACTGAGCGGAGGTGTTCATTGAAACGATCGCCGAGCCTGCACTTGGTCTCGCCGATTTATAGAAGTTGACACCTGAAACAGCGGATACAGTAGATGAGGTTGGAAGAGGTGCAAGTGAACCACTGCCTCACCTGGAAAGACTGTTTGGGTCCTTGGATGGAGTTGCGGGGGGTGTTAAAGGGACAGGTGTTGCGTCTCCTGCGGTTGCAGGGGAAAGTACCTGTGGAGGGGGTGGTTTGGGTCAGAAGGGATGAGTTGACCTGGGAGTTTCGGAGGGAACGGTCTCTGTGGAAAGCAGAAAGGGGTGGAGATGGGAAGATGTGGCCAGTAGTGGGATCCCGTTGGAGTTGGCGAAAATGTTGGAGGATTATATGCTGTCTGCGACGGCTGATGGGGTGGAAGGTGAGGACAAGGGGGACTCTTGTTGCGAATGGGGAGACAGGGAGTAGGAGCGGAGCTGTGGGATATCGAGGAAACCCTGGTGAGAGCCTCATCTATAATGGAAATGGGGAATCCCCGTTTCCTAAAGAATGAGGACATCGCCGATGCCCTGGTATGGAACACCTCATCCTGGGCACAAATGCGGCATAGACGGCAAAATTGGGAGCAGGGGATAGTGTCTTTACAGGAAGGCGTACAGCCTCGTGGGGCCGGTCCCACTTCCAACTGCGAAGCCGTCTGGAGCTGGTCCCGACATCATACTCACCAATCAGCTGGGCAGGAGGCGGGCTGACTGAATTTGGACGTCGGGCGTTGACGTCATCACGCAACGGCACGCCGGGCGATGACGTCATCGCGCAACGCCACGCACTAGGCGTACACCGTCCAGATGCAGCGTACGGCATCAAGACCGTCGAGGCACTGCGTACGGTCTCAATGCGGCTGCGGGCCGACAGGCCGTTGGCGCGCGGGATTTTTAAACAGTCAGTTTTTCGGAGCCCCGTGCGATGTCGGGACCATCACTGCACAACTCCATACGGCTCCAACGAGAGAAGTGGGACCAGCCCAGCGAGGACGTACGGCTCAAGCGACTACGTTAGGTCGCGCTCGCCGCATGCAGTCGCATGCTGGTGGGACAGGCCCTTTAAGTCTTGTAACCTTCATTAACTCCAATCTCTGCTTTCTATCTGGAACTATCACACGCTTCCTGTAGTGTTGTGAGTAAGACGACAGAAACTAATTGTGGCCGAATGAACAATTAATACAGTTTCAACGTGAACCTGATCTTATTTCCAATGTCTTGGCTAACAAAAAACCTTGCTGTAACTGAAATGGAATTGGTTAATAGTTGTGCCAATGGAATTTGCATGAAGATAGAAACTGAACTCATGTGTCACGTCGATACTCTTTCATAAAAGGGTTTCAATCGCAATGTCAATTCTTCCCGCATCCTCTCATATTCAATCAAAAATGAAATAGTGAGCGGTCAGAACCCAGGATATCAAGAGATATCGAGGATTGGATTTTAATAAATGGTGGCTTATGTCATGTTTAGAACGTTTAAAACTGGAGGTGCCTTCCAGCAATGTAGAATGTGCAGGGTATAACAGTAAAAAAGTACAAATAAGGACAAAGAGGGCTGCACAAAAGAGTATTGGTGGTTATGATAAGGATAAGGAAAATTCGAAAACATTTAATGTATATGAAGGGCAAGAGAGTAACCAGGAAAAGTACAGAGCCATTAGAGACTCACGAAGGAGCCCGAGAACATGGGCTTAATTAAATACTTGCGTGTTTTTATTCATTAAAAAGAAGGTCATTGTGGCTGGAGGATTTAGAGTTAGTGAAATGTTACTTACAATCAATTCCCATCAAAAAGGAGGAGGTTTACAATTGATGTTTTAGCAAGTTTAAACGTGAATAAACCCCAGCATTTAATGAGATGTATTACAGGCTGTTATGTGAGGTAAGGGAGAGAATGCTGTAGTTTTGAGAAAAGGAGGCAGAGAGTGATGGTGTAGGATCATTTTTGTGAACTTTGGATCATCACAGGCAGTGGTGTTTGGCCTTTAATACTTTGTTATGTACATTAATGACTTGGATGTAAATATAGGAGTTATCTATCTATATTACTAAAAGTCTGATCTTGACCGCTTTTGGCTCACTGTGGTGTGATTTCCGAGAGAACGCCGACACCTACGGCTGTCATTTTTGGCCAGCTCACTCAGAGCCCCCCTTCGCCTTCCTGGACCAGAGGATTTTTCCTCTGAAAAATCAGAGAGATATTAATGTTTTAAATAAAACACCATTCTCCCTGCTGCCCCTGTTGGAGGGAGGGGGAAGGGACTATAAAACCAGGAAGTGGTGTGCCTCACTCAGTCTCAGCATAATGGAGGAACCCAGAGGGTCACGTCTCTCTGAGCTCTGAATAGCACTGAACACATATTTACTCAACTGTGAGTGCCCTTAATGTGGTTCTAAAATGCTTGCAAAGAGTGTCTCTATTGGTTCTAAAATAATTGCAAAAAGTGTCTCAATTGGTTCTAAAATGCTTGCAAAAGGTGTCTCTTGGTTCTAAAATGGTTGAAAAGAGTGTCTCCATTGGTTCTAAAATGCTTGCAGAAAGAGTCTATTGGTTCAAAATGCTTGCAAAAAGTGTCTATTGGTTCTAAAATGGTTGCAAAAAGTGTCTATATTGGTTCTAAAATGGTTGCAAAAGTGTCTATTGGTGCTAAAATGTTTGCAGAAAGTGTCTATTGGTTCTAAAATGGTTGCAGAAAGTCTCAATTGGTTCTAAAATGCTTGCAGAAAGTGTCTCTACTTGTTCTAAAATGCTTGCATAAAGTGTCTATTGGTTCTAAAATGCTTGCAAAGAGTGTCTCTATTGGTTCTAAAATGCTCGCAAAAAATGTCTCTTGGTTCTAAAATGGTTGAAAAGTGTGTCTCTATTGGTTCTAAAATGCATGCAGAAAGAGTGTCTCTATTGGTTCTAAAATGCTTGCAGCAAGAGTGTCTCTATTTGTTCTAAAATGCTTGCAGCAAGAGTGTCTCTATTGGTCCTAAAATGCTTGCAGCAAGAGTGTCTCTATTGGTCCTAAAATGCTTGCTGAAAGAGTGTCTCTATTGGTTCTAAAATGCTTGCAGAAGGTGTCTATTGGTTCTAAAATGCTTGCAAAAAGTGTCTCTATTGGTTCTAAAATGCTGCCTGGCCAGAGTGACTGAGCTGCCTGGCATGAGTGACTGAGCTGCCAGCCCAAAAAGGCGCAATGTCCATACTAGCCCTCTGGAAACCAGTCCCTTTGACCCACAACACACATACTAGCGCTCCAGAAAGCTCCCCTCCTCCCGCACTGGCCATCAATATTGGAATTGGTGGAGAGGTGGAATATTGCATTGGGGGACCAGCCCTCCCGTGTGAAGCTGGGACCCAACAGGTCCCACTTAGTCTAGTAATTAATAACTTTGTAAATGGCATGAAGATTGTTGATGCTGCTGACAATGAGGAGGGTAGTCGTGGGTTAAAGAATGGTAGACACAAATTGCTGGAGTAACTACGTAGAAGGAATAGGCGACGTTTCGTGTCGAGACCCTTCTTCAGCTAGGTTAAAGAATGATTGATTGATAAAATGAGCAGTGCAATGGCAAGTGGAATTTAATCCTGGTAAGTGTAAGGTGATGCATATTGGAGGACTAATAAGGGTGAGGGATGAATTTTAGGGTCTTAGGAACATGATGAAACAAAAGGAGGGTTACACAAAAAGCTGGAGAAACTCAGCGGGTGCAGCAGCATCTAAGGAGCGAAGGAGATAGGCGACGTTTCGGGTCGAGACCCTTCTTCAGACTGGTCAGGGATCAGGGAAACGAGAGATATAAACAGTGATGTGGAGAGATAAGGAACAATGAGTGAAAGATATGCAAAAAAGTATTGGTGACAAAGGAAGCAGGCCATTGTAAGCTGTTTGTGGTGTGAAAATGAGAAGCTAGTGCGACTGGGGAGGGGGGAGGGGGGAGATGGAGAAGGAATGTCAGGGCCAGAGGGCTGAGGGAGAGGTGGGGGGGAGGCAGTCTGGGTTAACAGAATTGAGAAAATTCAATGTTTAAGCCCAGAGGATGCAGACTCCCCAAGCGGAATATGAGGTGCTGTTCCTCCAACTTGCGGTGTTGATCACTCTGGCCGTGGAGGAGGCCAAGGACCGAGAGGTCGGATACGCAGTGGGAGGGGGAGTTGAAGTGCTGAGCCACCGGGAGGTCGGGTTGGTTATTGCGGACCGAGCGGAGGTGTTCGGTGAAACGATCGCCCAGCCTCCGCTTGGTCTCACCGATGTAGATCAGCTGGCATCTGGAGCAACGGATGCAGTAGATGAGGTTGGAGGAGGTGCAGGTGAACCTCTGTCGGACTTGGAATGACTGCTTGGGTCCCTGAAAGGAGTGGATGGGGGAGGTGAAGGGACAAGTGTAGCATCTCTTGCGGTTGCAAGGGAAAGTGCCCGGGGAAGGAGTGGAGCGGGAGGGAAGGGAAGAATTGACGAGGGAGTTGCGGAGGGAGCGGTCTTTGCGGAAGGCAGACGGGGGGAGATGGGAAGATGTGGCGAGTGGAGTGGTCACGTTGGAGGTGACGAAACTGGCGGAGGACTATCTGTTGTATGCGCTGGCTGGTGGGGTGAAAGGTGAGGACCAGGGGGACTCGGCCCTTGTTGTGAGTGGGGGAATGGGGAGAGAGGGCAGTGTTGCGGGGTATGGAGGAGACCCTGGTGCGAGCCTCATCTATAGTGGGGGAGGGGAAACCCCGTTCTCTGAAGAACGAGGACATTTGCGATGACCTGGTGTGGAACACGTCATCCTGGGAGCAGATGCGGCGTAGACGGAGGAATTGGGAATAGGGGATGGAGTCCTTACAGGAAGCAGGGTGGGAGGAAGAGTAGTCCAGGTAGCTGTGGGAGTCAGTTGGTTTGTAGTGGATGTCAGTCAGGAGTGTATCACCTGCAATAGAGATGGTGAGGTCAAGGAATGGTAGAGAAATGTCGGAAATGGTCCAAGTATATTTGAGTGAAACAAAAGGACACTGATTTAAGGATTCCTGAAGGTGGCAGCAGAGGTTGTTAAGATGGTAAAGAACGGGGAGGATATTTGCCTTCATTAGCCGTGGCTGGGAATATAATACTATAAGGAAATGGGATTAAAGTATAACAATGCCTGATGGATAGTGGGGTAGGAGGGGGACTGAAGGGCTCATTTCTGTGATGAATACTGATTTGTTCATTAATAAATTATTTGTATTTATCTCACGTTATTTATTTATTACTCGATGATTTCACTGCTGCACTCTGCTAGAGAGTAGTTTGCTGCAGATCGTTGTATTCTCCTTGCTTATATTTGCTGCAACCCACTTTCTCATCACCTGAACTGCTGAGTTCTTCCAGAACTGTACATTTTGTCCCGGTTGTGCCCACATCAGGCATCCCATGATGACATGGTCTCAACTCTGCTGAAATGTTCCACATGAGTCTTGCCCAGGAAGTGTCATCATCAGCTGCAGCCTCCACAAGGAGCCACGTTGGAATCACATGGGTGACTCATGGCAGGACGTGCCTGCTGGAATTTCTCAACTGACATGATTTGACACTGGAATGGACGTAAATGTAATGTATGTTACAGTTATGATGAGAGACTGCCTTGTCTGATGTTACTGCAATTATGAGAGGGTGGACAGGAAGGGCACGTTTTCCTTGGTAGGGTGATAACTAGGGCACATAGAATTGTTAGTTAGAAGTATATCGATTTTCAATCACGTAAAACAGAGGGGAAAAAAAAGTGAAGCAATTTCTACGCAAATGAAGTTATGTCTGGATTTATCATCTGTGGCTTATACCTACCTCAACATTACTTTCAATTATTGCCTTCTCTGATGCTTGGGAAACTTGAATTAACTCCAACAAAGCAAACTCACATTTGGTTTGTTATTTAAGAAGTGTACAAAAGTGTCAAAGTCAAAGTCAAAAGAGTTTATTGTCATGTGTCCCTGACAGGACAATGAAAATCTTTCTTTGCATAGCACAACAGAACATAGAAGGCATTGACTACAATTCTATACATAAATACACCCATGACTTAATAAATTAATAAAGTGCAAATAACAGATGGAGGGATATTAATGATTAGAGTTCCGAGCCAGGTTTAATAGCCTGATGGCTGTGGGGAAGTAGCTATTCTTAAACCGGGTTGTTGCAGTCTTCAGGCTCCTGTACCTTCTACCCGAAGGTAGCAGGGAGATGAGTGTGTGGCTAGGGTGGTGTGGGTCCTTGATGATGCTGCCAGCCTTTTTGAGGCAGCGACTTTGATAAATCCCCTCGATGGAAGGAAGTTCAGAGCCGATGATGGACTGGGCAGTGTTTACCACTTTTTGGAGTCTTTTCCTCTCCAGGGCGCTCAAGTTGCCGAACCAAGCCACGATGCAACCAGTCAGCAAGCTCTCTACTGTACACCTGTAGAAGTTAGAGTCCTCCTTGACAGACCAACTCTCCGTAATCTTCTCAGGAAGTAGAGGCGCTGATGAGCTTTCTTAATAATTGCATCTGTGTTCTCGGACCAGGAAAGATCTTCACAGATGTGCACGCCCAGGAATTTGAAACTCTTGACCCTTTCAACCATCGACCCGTTGATATAAACAGGACTGTGGGTCCCCATCCTACTCCTTCCAAAGTCCACAATCAGTTCCTTGGTTTTGCTGGTGTTGAAGGCCAGGTTATTGTGCTGGCACCATATGAACAGCCGCTCGATCTCTCTTCTGTACTCTGACTCACCCCCATCAGTGATATGTCCCACAACAGTGGTGTCGTCAGCGAACTTGATGATGGAGTTCGCACTGTGACCGGCTACGCAATCATGAGTATAGAGTGAGTACAGCAGGGGGCTGAGCACGCAGCCCTGAGGTGCTCCCGTGCTGATTGTTATCGAGTCTGACACATTTCCACCAATACGAACAGACTGTGGTCTGTGGGTGAGGAAGTCGAGGATCCAATTGCAGAGGAATGCGCAAAGACCCAGTTCTACGAGTTTGGTAACCAGCTTGGAGGGGATGATTGTGTTAAATGCCGAGCTGTAGTCAATAAATAGCAGCCTGACATATGAGTTTTTGTTGTCCAAGTGGTCCAGAGCGGAGTGGAGGGCCAGTGAGATCGCGTCCACCGTTGATCTGTTGTGGTGGTAAGCGAACTGCAGTGGGTCCAGGTTTTTGTTGAGGTAGGAGTTGATTTGCGCCATGATCAACCTCTCGAAGCACTTCATCACCACAGGCGTTAGTGCCACAGGTCGATAGTCATTGAGGCACGTCACCTTGCTCTTCTTGGGCACCGGTATTATTGATGCCCTTTTGAAGCAGGTGGGAACCTCAGACCTCAGAAGTGACAGGTTGAAAATGTCCGTAAAAACTCCAGCCAGTTGGTCCGCACAGGTTTTTAGGACACGACCAGGTATGCCATCAGGTCCAGACGCTTTTCGAGGGTTCACCCCCCTGAAGGATTTCCTGACGTCGTCCTCTGTGACTGAGACTGAAATACCATCACAGCGAATAGGGGCTCGGAAAGGCACATCGGTGTTCTCCCAATCAAAGCGTGCGTAAAATGCATTGAGCTCATCAGGGAGTGATGTATCGCCGACATCCGAGCTGCCTCCTGGTTTCGCCTTGTAAGAGGTGATTGCATACAGTCCCCGCCACAGCTGCCGAACATCTGTCTCATTCTCCAGCTTGGAGCAGAACTCCCTTTTGGCCTTTTTGATGGCCTTACCGAGGTCGTATCTGGACTTCTTATAGACCACTGTGTCATCAGACATGAATGCCCGGTGTCTGGCCTTCAGAAGAGTGCGGATCTCACAGTTCATCCAAGGTTTCTGATTGGGAAACACTCGGAAGGTTTTTATAGGGATGCAGTCCTCCACACATTTCTTTATGAAGTCTGTAACGACTGTGGCGTATTCATTCAGTCTGTTGCCGAGTCCTTGAACATAGCCCAGTCTCCAGACTCCAAACAGTCTTGTAGTTGTTCTTCTGCCCCCGCCGACCAGCTCTGTACTGTCCTCACCTCTGGGGGTGCACTCTTTAATTGCTGCCTGTAGGCAGGAAGAAGCAGCACCGCGGTATGGTCGGATTTACCGAAGTGAGGGCGAGGGATAGAGTGGTATGCATCCTTGATGGTGGTGTAGCAGTGGTCGAGAGTGTTTGGTCCTCTAGTGCAGCAGGAGACATGTTGGTGGAAGTTGGGGAGTGACTTCTTTAGGTTTGCCTTATTGAAGTCCCCAGCAATGGTGGTAAATGCCTCGGGGTAAGACGTCTGGTGTTTGTTGACCACGGCGTGCAGCTCCTCCAGTGCCAGACGAACGTCTGCCTGGGGTGGGATGTAGACCGCGGTCAGTATGATGGAGGTGAATTCCCTCGGTAGGTAGAAGGGACGGCACTTCACCGCCAGATGTTCGAAGTGTGGAGAGCAGGAGTTGGACAGGACTACTACGTCTGAGCACCACGCAGAATTGACCATGAGGCAGACACCCCCTCCTCTCCCTTTCCCTGATGCCAGTGTACGGTCCATGCGGTGGATGGAGAACCCTTCAGGCTGGACTGCTGAGTCTGGGGAGCTGGGGGTGAGCCATGTCTCTGTGAAACAGAACACAGAGCATTCCCTCAGCTCCCTTTGATAAAGCAGCCTTGCCCTTAAGTCTTCCACTTTATTTTCAAGGGACTGTACATTTGCCAGTAGGATAGTAGGGAGCGGGGGCCGAAGTCCCCAGCGCTTCAGTCTGACCTGAAGTCCTGCCCGTCGGCCACGTTTCCGGACACAATGGAGGCTTCCCCTTTGTTTCCAGGTACTGTGTTTCCTGTACCTGCTGTTTCTGCGGACCAGCGCTGGAACGGGAATTCCCTCACAGACGGCAGCTCCAGCTCCGTAATAAACGGGGGTTCCCTCAGAGTCAGCAGCTCCAGCTTCATTTCGTCTGGGATATCCAGCCCGTCGGCTCTGGAGGTCATCCTGGGGTTTCCAGGTGCCATACCTGGGTTCTTCAGTCGGGTCGGGAGTTCCACCGCCAGCGTGGGAAAGTTTAAAGTCCGGTGCTCCCTCAGCTGCGGGAGATCGCAAAATTTCCAGCGCTTTCAGCTGCACAAGCAGCCTATCAGAAACGGCACCGATTACTGCCGTTTCCCCGATGCAGGTAAGTTGATAGAAGTTGTAGTTAAATCTTTTCTGTTCTGGTGCTCCGCAAAAGTCGCCGCAGGCAGGCGCCATCTTTGCGAGTGTAACACTATAACAGAAAGAAAAAGGATTTCAAACCGAAAAGTCATCTATTCCTTTTCTCCAGAGATGCTGGCTGACCTGCTCAGTTACTCCAGCATTTTGTGTATTAATCAGCATCTGCAGTTCTTTCCTACACACTTTGTCCGTTCCACAGCAGAATATTACATTTATCGCTGAATAGGTGGCCAGTCTATTGGTGTGCAGAAATAAGAACTCATATCTACATGTGTAGGAATGCGTGACGTTTCGGGTCGAGACCCTTCTTCAAACTGGTTAGAGATAAGGGAAACAAGAGATATAGACGGTGGAGATACAAAGAACAATGAATGAAAGATATGCAAAAAAGTAACAATGATAAAGGAAACAGGCCATTGTTTGTTACACAAAAAGCTGGAGAAACTCAGCGGGTGCAGCAGCATCTAAGGAGTGAAGGAGATAGGCGACGTTTCGGGTCGAGACCCTTCTTCAGACTGGTCAGGGATCAGGGAAACGAGAGATATAAACAGTGATATGGAGAGATAAAGCAAGAACAATGAGTGAAAGATATGCAAAAAAGTATTGGTGGAGGGAAGGGGATATCACAGAGGGGGAGCAGTTAGAGAGGAGGTTGTGAAACTGTCTTCGTAGGGAGGAGGAGAACTTCTTCAAAGTAGGCATACCTTGAGGAGATATCGCAGTGGAGTAGACAAAGTGTTAAAGAAGGAACTGCAGATGCTGGAGAATCGAGGGTTACACAAAAAGCTGGAGAAACTCAGCGGGTGCAGCAGCATCTAAGGAGTGAAGGAGCTGTTTGTAGGGTAAAAATGAGAAGCTAGTGCGACTTGGGTGGGGGAGGCATAGAGAGAGAAGGAATGCCGGGGCTACCTGAAGTGAGAGAAATCAATATTCATATCAATATTCAGTCTGAAGAAGGGTCTCGACTCAAAACATTGCCCATTCCTTCTCTCCAGAGATGCTGCCTCACCCACTGAGTTACTCTAGCATCTTGTGTCTACCTTCAATATTCATACCTCTGGGCTGTAAGCTGCCCAAGCGAAATATGAAATGCTGCTATATCTACTTCTTATCGAGTCCACATCATAAGATTAGAAATTGTTCAGCCAGAGCTGAACACACTTCTCGGCATTTGCAGACAATGGCGTCTTGAGCTTCTTGTACTTGTGCGTAGTGATGGAAAGATTGGTGGAAACAGGGCTGCAACGTGAACACTCTTTCCTTGACACATGCTGTTATATAAAGTAATATATAAGCAAGGATGTAATGCTGAGGCTTTATAGGGAATTGGTCAGGCCACAACTGGATAACAGTGAGCACATTTGGGTCTAATATCTGAGGAAGGACGTGCTGCCGTTGGAGAGGGACCAGAGGAAGTTGACGAGAATGGTCCCGGGGATGATTGGTTTAACGTATGAGGAATGTTTGACGGCTCTGGGTCTGTACTCGCTGGAGGATAAGAGGGGAATCTCACTCTCAGAACTCTCGTCGGAGAGGGACGATCTCTCATTTATCTTATGAAGAAGTTCTCCTCTCGGTTGAAGTGTAAATCATGAAGGTGGGGGTTACATTTTGAGACTTGGTGGAGATTGACTTTTGTTTAGTTGGGGTGTGTGGGTTAAAGTTGTGATTGGGGGTGAGGTCTTAAGTTTCAATCGTTGAGTGAGAGGCTCAGGTTTGGTGGATACCTCGAGTTTGTATCGTTGTGAGATGGATCCTGAACTGTGGTCACTGGGGGGCACGAGGCAGTCACAGAAACAGTTCTTCAGCCCGTCATTATACCTAGCTATACAACTCCCATTTACCTGCATTTGCTCCATAACCTTCTATACCTTAGTGTCATAGAGCCATACTACATAGGAACAGGCCCTTCAGCCCAACTTGTCCACGCTGACCAGAATGCACTATCTAAGCTCGTCTCATTTGCCCATGCTTCACCCATATCTCTAAATCATTCCTATCCATAACCTGTTCAAGTGTTTTTCAAATATTGTTCTTATACCTGTCTCAAATCCTCCATCTGACAGCTTGTTCCACATATCACCACCCACTGTGTGGAAAAATTGCACTTCAGGTTCCTACTAAATCTTTCCCTCTCACTGTAAACCAGTGCCTTACAGTTCTTGATTTTCCAGATGCTTCTTACATGTTATGAGACTAACTATCTCCCTCACCGCATTGGGCAGTGTATTCAAGACTCCAGCCACTGTATGGGTGAACATAAATCCCTCTCGGGTCCTCTCTAAACCTGCTGTCTCACATGTTATACCCAAGCCCTTGTTTTAGACGGTCCCAAAAAGGGGTTCTCACAGAAAAGGATTCCTGCTTTTTCCCTTATCTATCTCAATCTTAATTTTGTATCCCCTAATAATATTTGGATTATTGAGGTGTCCTTTGTACTGTGGGGTGTGGTTTGGATAGTTGTGTGTGCGGTTATGGTTTCTGAATCGTGAGGGAGAGTTGATTTGTGTCATTGCTGGTGGGGGCTAGAGGCTGAGCCGTTGGCTGTGAAGGCTTGCCAATGTGATTTGCTGTGGATGGCGCTAGGAGCCACTGGCTTTGAGTCATTTGGCATAAGATAGTTATTGCAATCAGTTAGTTGGGGGTGAGTGGTGCATAAAATATTGAAGTTTTAATAATTAGGCTGGGGGCTGGAGTTTATATGACTGTCAGTGGGGATTGTCTTTTTTATAGAAACAAGGAACTGCAGATGCTGGTTTATACCAAAGATAGACACAAAGTACTGGAGTAACTCAGCAGGTTAGGCAGCAACTCTGGAGAAAATGGATGGGTGATGCTTCCGGTCAGACACGGCAGACGAAGGGTCCTGACTCGAAACATCACTCATCCTTTTTCTCCAGAGATGCTGCCTGACCTGCTGAGTTACTCCAGCACTCTGTGAAACATCACCTATTCATGGTCTCCAGAAATGCTGCCTGACCCGCTGAGTTACTCCAGCACTCTGTGAAACGTCACCTATCTATGTTCTCCACAGATGCTGCCTGACCCGCTGAGTTACTCCAGCACTCTGTGAAACATCACCTATCCATGTTCTCCAAAGATGCTGCCTGACCCGCTGAGTTACTCTAGTACTCTGTGAAATGTCACCTATCAATGTTCTCCACAGATGCTGCCTGACCCGTTGAGTTACTCCAGCACTTTGTGTCTATATTTGTTATTTATATAATTGTGGACTCTGATGTACAAATCAGAGAATTCCTGAAGGTGGCAGCAGATCTAAATAAGTCCAAAAGAAATGTCTAAAGAGTTTATTGTCATGTGTCCCTGACAGGACAATGACATTCTTTCTTTGCATAGCACACAGAACATAGTAGGCATTGACTACAAAACAGATCAGTGTGACCATTTACCATTATATACGGAAATATACACATGAATGAATAAATTGATAAAGTGCAAATAACAGATAAAGGGATATTAATGTTCAGAGTTTTGACCGAGCCAAGGTTAATAGCCTGATGGCTGTGGGGAAGTAGCTATTCCTGAACCTGGTTGTTGCAGCCCTCAGGCGTCTGTACCTTCTACCCGAAGGTAGCAGGGAGATGAGTGTGTGGCCAGGATGGTGTGGGTCCTTGATGCTGCTGCCAGCCTTTTTGAGGTAGCAACTGTGCTAAATCCCCTCGATTGAAGCAAGGTCAGAGCCGATGATGGACTGGGCAGTGTTTACTACTTTTTGTAGTCTTTTCCTATCCAGGGCACTCAAGTTTCCGAACCAAGCCACGATGCAACCGGTCAGCAAGCTCTCTACTGTGCACCTGTAGAAGTTAGAGAGAGTCCTCCTTGACAGACCGACTCTCCGTAATCTTCTCAGGAAGTAGCGGCGCTGATGAGCTATCTTAATAATTGCCTCTGTGTTCTCGGACCAGGAAAGATCTTCACAGATGTACACGCCCAGGAATTTGAAACTCTTGACCCTTTCAACCATCGACTCGTTGATATAAACAGGACTGTGGGTCCCCATCCTACTCCTTCCAAAGTCCACAATCAGTTCCTTGGTTTTGCTGGTGTTGAAGGCCAGGTTATTGTGCTGGCACCATATGAACAGCCGCTCGATCTCTCTTCTGTACTCTGACTCACCCCCATCAGTGATATGTCCCACAACAGTGGTGTCGTCAGCGAACTTGATGATGGAGTTCGCACTGTGACCGGCTACGCAATCATGAGTATAGAGTGAGTACAGCAGGGGGCTGAGCACGCAGCCTTGAGGTGCTCCCGTGCTGATTGTTATCGAGTCTGACACATTTCCACCAATACGAACAGGCTGTGGTCTGTGAATGAGGAAGTCGAGGATCCAATTGCAGAGGGATGCGCAGATACCCAGTTCTGCGAGTTTGGTAACTAGCTTGGAGAGGATAATTGTGTTAAATGCCGAGCTGTAATTGATGAATAACAGCCTGACATATGAGTTTTTGTTGTCCAAGTGGTCCAGAGCGGAGTGGAGGGCCAGCGAGATTGCATCCACCGTTGATCTGTTGTGGCGGTAAGCGAACTGCAGTGGGTCCAGGTTTTTGTCGAGGTAGGAGTTGATTTTCGCCATGATCAACCTCTCAAAGCACTTCATTACCACAGGCATTAGTGCCACTGGTTGATAGTCATTGAGGCACGTCACCTTGCTCTTCTTGGGCACCGGTATTATTGATGCCCTTTTGAAGCAGGTGGGAACCTCAGACCTCAGAAGTGACAGGTTGAAAATGTCCGTTAGAACTCCAGCCAGTTGGTCCGCATAGGTTTTTAGAACACGACCAGGTATGTCATCAGGTCCAGATGCTTTTCGAGGGTTCACCCCTCTGAAGGATTTCCTGACGTCGGCCTCTGTAACTGAGACTGAAATACCATCACAGCGAATGGGGGCTCGGGAAGGCACATCGGTGTTCTCCCTATCAAAGCATGCGTAAAACGCATTGAGCTCATCAGGGAGTGATGTATCGCCGACATTCGAGCTGCCTCCTGGTTTTGCCTTGTAGGAGGTGATTGCATTCAGTCCCCGCCACAGCTGCCGAACATCTGTCTCATCCTCCAGCTTGGAGCAGAACTCCCTTTTGGCCTTTTTGATGGCCTTACCAAGGTAGTATCTGGACTTCGTGTAGACCACTGTGTCATCAGACATGAATGCCCGGTGTCTGGTCTTCAGAAGAGTGCGGATCTCACAGTTCTGATTGGGAAACACTCGGAAGGTTTTGGTGGGGATGCAGTCCTTCACACATTTCTTAATGAAGTCTGTAACGACTGTGGCGTATTCGTTCAAGTCCGTTGCCGTGCCCTTGAACATTGCCCAATCTACAGACTCCAAACAGTCCTGTAGTTGTTCCTCTGCCTCCCCCCCCCCCGACCAACTCTGTACTGTCCTCCCCTCTG
The DNA here is from genome assembly GCA_963514005.1 of Raja brachyura. The sequence goes on from OY740815.1 coordinate 667,812, forward strand.
GGGACGGTAAAGAAAGTATATTGGATACTTGCTTTCATTAGCCAGGGCCCAGAATAAAGAGTCCAATCCCTAGCCACATGCACGTACACTGAGACACATGTACAATGAAAATCTTGCTTGCAGCAGCATCACAGCAACATGGATTCAGACAAACATACTAGAACATAAATTATGTATAAAGCACACGTTCAAATTCTGCAAGACAGTAAAAAGAAATAAGGATTTTCCGCAAAATATATCATGTTAGTAGTGCAACAGCATACATGTCCATGGTAGTACATAGTGTCATACAGCACAGAAACAGGCCCTTCAGTCCAACTCGCCCATGCTGACCAAAATGCCCCATCTTAGCTAGTCCTTACCCATATCCCTCGAAACATTCCCTCCCCATGTACCTGTCCAAGTGTTTTATAAATGTTATTATTGTAATTGCCTCAACTACCTTCTTTAGCAGATCATCCCATATACTCACTACCCCTCAGGCCCCTACTAAATCTTGCTTCCCTCAGCTTAAATTGTGGTCAATAGTGTTCCATTGTCCAGGTAGGATTACACTTATGCAGGTTGGTTCAAGAACCTGATAATTGTGTAAAGTAGCTGCTCTTGAACCTGCTGGTGTGGAACCGTAAACTAGAGGGTATACGTTTAAGGCGAGAAGGGAAAGTTTAAAATTGGACTGGAGCCATACCCACTGAAAACGCCTCACAAATGGCATTGGTTATCAGGACTGGACAAAACTCACCATCATTCTCCAAATAATCAATAGTAGCCCAACTCACCGCACAGCCCACTACTCACAGCATATGTGGCAGAAACTGTCTCCGCACTCAAAGATCCTAAGATAGACACAAAATGCTGGGGTAACTCAGCAGGTCAGGCAGCATCTCTGGAGAGAAGGAATGGGTGTCGTTTCAGGTCGAGACCCTTCGAAGCCTCACCCATTCATTCTCTCCAGAGATGCTGCCTGTCTCGCGGAGTTACTGCAGCATTTTGTTTCTATTTTCAATATAAACCAGCATCTGCAGTTCCTTCCTACAAAGATATTGTCTTTCTTCAACTAAATCCATTGGTGTAACCCTCTATCTCCTCTGTCATATGTTCATAGGTAAGGGAATTGAGTTGGGAAGTCATTTTGCAGCTTTCTTGGACATTGATCAGGTTGTATATGGAGTATTGTGTGTAGTTTTGGTTTCCCCATTACAGGAACGATGTGGAGGCTTTGGAGAGGGTGCAGAAGAGCTTTATAGAATGTTTCTTGGATTAGAGAGGATGAACTCTAAAGAGAGTGCACAAATTTGGACTCTCTTTCTTGAACATCGGAGGCTGACAGGAGGCGTAATTAGAAGTATATAAAATGATGAGAGGCATGGACAATGTGGACTGTCAGAACGTTCTTCCCATGGTGGAAGTGTCAAAGAATCGAGGGCATAGCTGTAAGGTGACATTTAAATGAGAAGTGCAGTGCAAGTTGTTTTTTTACACAGAGAATGGTGGGTGCATGGGAATGTGCTGTCAGAGGAGGTTGATAATGAAAGTAGCATTTAGGAGGATTTGGATATGCATGGTATGAGGGATATGGACCATGTTCAGGCAGAGGAGATTAGGTTAACTTGGCATCATCTCTGGCACAGACAGTATCAGCCGAAGGGCCTGTTTCTGTACTGTGCTGTTCCAAGGTTCCGATGATAGTAATGTGGGCATTGGGTCCAGGCGAAGTGAAATTGGCAGATTTTAAGGAGTAGGAGCTAAAAATTAGAGTAGGAAAATTCCATAGCATGGTCATCAATTCAATTATGTGAAAACTGAAGTTTCAACAAAGAACCCAACCCTAAAATATTAATTTTCATTTCTCTTTTCAAGTACTGATGCAATTCCTAAGTTTTTATTTCACATTTTTACTGGCTAAATTTAACATAAAGTACGACCACAGGACCTATCATTTGCAACAATCATCCATTCAGAATTGCACCCAAAATTATGATTCTTACATATTTAAATATCTGCAAAACAGTAACAAGATGAACTATTTCGCACAATATTTGGCACTAGGTTTGAAAGAGTTAAATGTCAGCTCAAGGCAAATGATAAGGGTGCTGATTCATTTAAATCCATTTTGTTTGAAGTAGTGTAATGTTCCACTGCAGCAGGTGTTGGGTTGTCAGAGTTGCATTCACTCTCCTATGTCTTGCATGCAAGGGCATTTGATCATATCAGGACAACGGAAGCCTCTTAGATTGTCACTGCTGGTAAGAACCATTTTTAAATGGGGGAGCTGCAGAATTGTTTAGGAGAATGTACATGCTCTGGAGCATAGATTGAAGGACAACACAAAACACAGCATTTCACCCGTTCAAATTTCCCTTTTAACCTCCCCTTCCTGATAGTTGTTCAGCAGCACAAATAAATCATTTTAACTTTCCTTTATCTTTATTGGTTACTGTGGATCCTCCCACTTCACTCATTTTCTGTCAAACGTTGAACTTGCGGAAGGAAGTGAGCATGTGTCAACTTGAGCAGAGACTTTGAAGAAAATAGAATATGTTGGAAAATATGGCAGAATAAAAAGCTCTCGTGTCCTAACTCAGGCCACCCCCACCACCCCACCCACCCACACCCCCTGTGGACAGCAACACTGGCCAACTTCTCAAGGAACTGGCTTCATTCACAGGCAGTGACATATGGGAAGTCTGACGGGTAAGTTCGCAAACTTTACTTCAAACCTGATCGAATCAGTGAGTTCATGCAAAAGCAAGGCCTGTTTGCTATAGGTGGTTTAGTTGTCTTGCTTATTTTAGGAAGTCTCCGCTTAAATATTCTTTGTGGAGTCTTTATCAATGCTAATAAAACATATCTCATCCAATTCCTTGTGGACTGAACACAGATGATGCTAGATGTAAAAATAGAATTCATTTGTGTTCAAGTTGGCTTATTGCAAACAGAGAGGCATTCTCCACGCCACTTTTCACCAAGCATGTGGGTTAATCCTTTGAGACAGGTGGTCCCTATGTACAGGTGGCATGTCAGGAGACTGAATGTAAGCAGGCTCAGGCTCAGTAAATCCCCGTGTAACACAGTCAGAACTGAAACAAGTCCTTGCCATTCAAGTACTTCTCAAACACATAATGGTCAAATATTATGTCTTAATTACAGAGCACAGTCCAGTTTCTGTCTGGGTTTCTCAGTTAAATGTTTTCTGTGTTTCTTAAATTTCTCAAGCATAAAGACAACGCTATCAAACTAAAAATGGTGTTATTAAAATCAAACATTTTATTAATATTTTGATACAATGATTAGAAATTACCATTGTATAAAAAACATTTAATCTATTCTTCAGGCTGAGAAAATATAACTAACACAGTAACCAATAACCAACCTTATCTTTACTGCATTTGCAATCCAAGTGCAATCTTAACTTGTTCTGGTATTAATGGCGACGTTGAAGCAATGCTCAGAAATGGAGGCTACCTTCAACAGGAAGAGAAATGACACCTTGTCAACACCAAACGAGAGGATATATGTGGTGCAGACTGAAAATAAGTTTTTTTACAACCTTCCATCATTTATAAAGGGGTGTGATTTTAGATTATTTTATATTGTGGGAAGTGATGTTATTACTAGTGCTCTTGCAATGTTTTACCTTGTTAGAGGTACATGCTAGAAAGTCACGGTACCTCAACAATGGGAACTTTATTATCCCTTTTCCAAAAACAGGTTCACATAATCAATCAAGTGAGCAGCAATTTTACTTCTTATGCCAGAATCATAAAGTCAGAGACACTCAGCACGGAAACAGGCACTTCGGCCCAATTCGTCCATGCTGATCAAGTTTTATTATTCAGCTCATTTCATTTGCCTCAGTTTGGCACATAAATTCCCCTAAACCTTCCTGCCCATTGCTACTGATAATACAAGCAAAGGCCCAAATTCCCTACATTCATTGAATCTTCATTAAGCATAAACTTTACGTACTTGTATCAGCAACATTCTTTCTCTAACTTACAATTATATTATTGATCAATGAGATGAACTAAGATTAAAATACAACCCCAACTAAACACAATATTGAGAATATAAATATTAGTGGTAAGTATAAAGATAACATAAAAGTCAGAACTCTTAAAATAAAACTTAGGGGGATTATTTAATAGGGGGTATTATAATTTTTGAGAAGATGAAAACTGAAAGGAAATTCCACAGACTGATGAATCGGTAACAACAAGGCAAAGACTGAGTTACCAATAAATAAACAACAGTTATTAGAATTTGCTCTAGAGGAACAGAATGTTTCATCATAAAATGCTATTGCAGCAAAGGTTGACATATTTTGAACAAAAACTGGATAAATATTTGAAATTAAAGAATACCAAAAGGTGAAGGGCAAGGGCAGGGAGGGAGGATGAGAGCAGAGCTCACCAGGTGAAGAACGTGCAAGGAATTCTGTGCTGTAAGTTTTATCAAGACATTATTTGAATTAATTCCTGAAGGAAATTGATGATATTTTTATTTGAGCATTCTGTTCCACTATTAAATTAAATATTCTGTAGCTTATTGTATTTTTAATTTACTACAACTTGACACCATGTTTGGACCCAGCCTACAATCAAATGCTGGAACTCATTTTGTGCTTGTCATACATTAATTTTTTAATTAAAATATTCAACAACTGCTGTAAAATGTGTTTGAAGGAGCAGATGTTTAGGTGCTGATGAGTTGGGACTAAGCTTTATGGTGCACCTATTGAACACTAGACAGAGTCACTTAATATGTACCATTTAAATAAATAGATAAATAGAATAGCTGTGTGTCCTCCCACGGCCATTTTCATCAGATTATATACAGGTACAAACAGTCATTGCCTTAAGAAGGGAGTTATTTAAACACAAGGTCAGGAAAAATGTGGCCTATATCTTGAATTGCACTAAATAGAACAATTTACACTCAAATTTCATTCACAAAAGACTCATACAACAATATGATAGTTGTCCTTTATCATTCTTCTCATAGAATGATAGATCTTTAAAGTACTTCAGCCCATCTTATCCATGCCGATCAGGTTGACATATTGGGCTTGTGCCAATTGCTCATAGTCCATTAAACCCTTTTTATCCATAGATTTGTTCAAACGTCATAACAGCTAAATACTAGTTATGCAATGAAAAAGTTGCCACTGATGTCCCTCTTAAATCTTACCCCACTGAATAATGAAAGGCTTCAGTAGAGTAGATGTGGAGGGGATGTTTCCACTGGTTGGAGAGTCTAGGCCGAGCGGGCACAGTCTCAGAATAAAAAGACGTAAAGAAAAAAGATGGGAGGAAGCTCTTTTGCCAGAGGGTGGTGAATCTGTGGATTCAACACCATAGATAGCGGTAGACGCTGTCTTTGGGTATCTTTGAAGCAGAGATTGACTGGATCATGATTAGTAAGGGGTCAAAGGTTACGGGGAGAAAGCAGGAGAATGGGGTTGAGAGGGAAAGATAGATCAACCAAGGTTGAATGGCGGTGTAGACTCGATGAACCAAATTAAGTTTTAGAACCCTGCACTCTCAGAATCCTTAGTGAGCTTTTAACCACGCTTTATTATAGATAATAGACAATAGGTGCAGGAGTAGGCCATTTGGCCCTTCGAGCCAGCACCGCCATTCAATGTGATTATGGCTGATCATCCCCAATCAGTACCCCGTTCCTGCCTTCTCCCCATATGTCCTGACTCTGCTATTTTTAAGAGCCCCATCTAGCTCTCTCTTGAAAGCATCCAGAAAGCCTGCCTCCACCTACCTCTGAGGCAGAGAATTCCATAGACTCACAACTCTCTGTGAGAAAAAGTGTTTCCTCATCTCCGTTCTAAATGGCTTACTCCTTATTCTTAAACTGTGGCCCCTGGTTCTGGACTCCCCAACATCGGGAACATGTTTCCTGCCTCTAGCGTGTCCAAGCCCTTAACAATCTTATATGTTTCAATGAGATCCCCTCGCGTCCTTCTATACTCCACAGTGTACAAGCCCAGCTGCTCTATTCTCTCAGCATATGACAGTCCCGCCATCCCGGGAATTAACCTGCACACAATACTCCAGGTGTGGTCACACTAGGGCTCTGTACAACTGCAGAAGGACCTCTTTGCTCCTATATTTGATTCCTCTTGTTATAATGGCCAACATGCCATTCGCTTTCTTCATTGCTTGCTGTACCTGCATGCTTACTTTCATAGGCTGATGAACAAGGACCCCGATCCCGTTGTACTTCCCCTTTTCCCAACTTGACGTCATTTAGATAGTAATCTGCCTTCCTGTTTTTGCTACCAAAGTGGATAACCTCACATTTATCCGCATTAAACTTCATCTGCCATGCATCTGCCCACTCCACCAACCTGTCCAAGTCACCCTGCATTCTCATAGCATCCCCCTCACAGTTCACACTGCCACCCAGCTTTGTGTCTTCTGCAAATTTGCTAAAGTTACTTTGAATCCCTTCATCCAAATCATTGATGTATATTGTAAATAGCAGCAGTCCCAGCACCGAGCCTTGCGGCACCCCACTAGTCACTGCCTGCCATTCCGAAAGGGACCTGTTAATCCCTACTCTTTGTTTCCTGTCTGCCAACCACTTCTCTATCCATGTCAGCACTCTACCCCCAATACCATGTGCCCTAATTTTGCCCACTAATCTCATATGTTGGACCTTATCAAATGCTTTCTGAAAGTCCAGGTACACTACATCCACTGGCTCTACCTTGTCCATTTTCCTAGTTACATCTTCAAAACATTCCAGAAGATTAGTCAAGCATGATTTCCCCTTCGTAAATCCATGCTGACTGGGTCCGATCATGTTACTGCTATCCAAATGTGCGGCTATCTCATCTTTTATAATTGACTCCAGCATCTTCCCCACCACCGATGTCAGGCTAACTGGTCTATAATTCCCCGTTTTCTCTCTCCCCCTTTCTTAAAAAGTGGGATAACATTAGCTACCCTCCAATCCTGAGTCTATAGAACATTGGAAAATTATCACCAATGCATCCACGATTTCTAGAGCCACTTCCTTATGGACCCTGGGATGCAGACCATCAGGCCCTGGGGATTTATCAGCCTTCAGTCCCATCAGTCTATCCAACACCATTTCCTGCCTAATGTGGATTTGCTTCAGTTCCTCTGCACCCCAGATCCTCTGCCCACTACTTTATCAGGAAGATTGTATAGTGAAGACGGATCCAAAGTACCTGTTCAACTCATCTGCCATTTCCTTGTTCTCCATAATAAATTCACCTTTTTCGGTCTTCAAAGGTCCAACTTTGGTCTTAACTAATTTTGTCCTCTTCACATACCTAAAGAAGCTTTTACTATCCTGCTTTATATTCTTGGCTAGCTTACCTTCGTACCTCATCTTTTCTCCCCGTATTGTCTTTTTGGTTATCTTCGGTTGCTCTTTAAACATTACCCAATCCTCTTGCTTCCCGCTCATTTTTGCTATATTGTACTTCTTTGCTTTAATTTTTATACTGTCCCTGACGTCCCTTGTCAGCCATGGTCATCCCTTTCTCCCCTTGGAATCTTTCTTTCTCCTAAGAATGAACTGATCCTGCACCTTCTGTATTATTCCTAGAAACACCTGCCATTTTTGTTCCACTGTCATCCCTGCTAGTGTATCTTTCCAGTCAACCTTGGCCAGTTCCTCCCTCATGGCCCCATAGTCCCCTTTATTCAACTGCAACACTGACACCTCTGATCTACTCTTCTCCCTCTCCAATTGTAGATTAAACCTGACCATGTCACTGCCTCCTAATGGCTCATTAACCTCGAGGTCCATTATCAAATCCGGTTCATTACATAACACTAAATCCAGAATTGCCTTCTCCCTGGTAGGCTCCAATACAAGCTGTTCAAAGAATCTATCACAAAGGCACTCTACAAAGTCCCTTTCTTGGGGTCCAGTACCAACCTGATTTTCCCAGTCTACCTGCATGTTCAAATCTCCCATAACAACCACAGCATTACTTTTACTACATGCCAATTTTAACTCCTGATTCAACTTGCGCCCTATGTAATAAGATTTGATTATTATGCAGATCTTATTACTAGAACCTGTGCAAAATCCTAAAATGTGAGAATTTTTGGCAACATTTATGCAACCATAATTCAGGACAAATTGAAACATTTACCAGTCATTTTGCAATCATTCAAATTATTTTTTTCACAGATCATCATGGCAAACAGCTGACTACAACTGTGCGGAATCCATTGAAATTAGAACGGATCTGTTGTAACTTCCCTTTAATATTTGAAGATGGATCATTTTGATTTCCTGATTGACATGGAACAAACATCTTGCTCAAAAGGTTTAGACGCTGCAGAAGGCGATGACAACATTGAAGAAGACAATGAAATCAGTGCAGAAGATGTAGTTCCTCTCCATAGCGATAACTCTGACTTATTAAGGTTTTCAGAGCCAAGGACACAAGATGACAATACAGTCTTTGCAAGAAACCTATTTCAGATCTCAGCCAATGTGGGTAATGAAATGGATCCAGGTAACATCAGATATGCGGAGGATGTTGATGAAGAACATAAAAGTCATAATGTTATTGCTGAAGGTTCATTCTTGAGTTTTAGTTTGGAAAACAAAAGCACATTTGCTCCGAATGAGAATTTAGATTCAGGACAAATTGAAACATTTTCTACTGAGCTAACAAAGATGGCATTTATTGAGGATGTAGAAGATAAATTAGATGCTTCTAATCGATCAGAAAGCACAAGTTCATTGGAAAGTAACGGATCTACACCATGGGTGCAAGCTGTATTACTGACCAAAAGGACCAATGAAACAGGAAACTGTGCTGAGGAAAGTACTGAATATCTATTTAATAATTCTGATGGGATGGCGATTGAGAGTCCTGGTCTGTTGGAGTCTTTAACGCCCTCTGTCCATGAAGAAACGGATGAAGAAATGCTGAGGGACAAATCTGAAGATTTCGCCCAGGTATCTGATGCAGCCACAACTCCTGATGAAATTATTATGGATCCATCAGATGTGGTTTTTTTGCAACAAGACGTGTGGCATCAGAACCAAGCATTTATTCCAATTTTGACCACAGATATTGCCACGACTGAGGAGGAATTGGGTGAAAGGAGTAACACTGATCCAGTGGTAATGCCCATGAACTGTGAGCCATCGAGCAGTGAACTGAAAATACATATGGTCGAGGAAGTAATTGCAGAGAGTCGCAGTGCAATAAGCACAGAGGATTCTGTTTCCACGTTACCCTCATACATTCCTTCAGTGCTCAAGGAGCTGGTGGAATGGAATAACCAACTAACGGAGAGTGAGGTAATGTAATATTTTTATAATTGGAGACATAGAGATGGACATTGACCACTGAGTTCCCTATCATCCCTTCTCAACTGAGCCCTCCGTTCCATATGGTGTTTCTTGGTATTAGATCTCTGGTGATATTGGACCAAAGTATAGTGGGAATTGAAGTATAGTTGAAGTTTGCAGATTGTAGGTGCCAGAAAATATAAGCATGAGCGACAGTCCACCTGAACAACTGCACCTCAAACTTTGGAGTTTACGTTTTTATGAACTGATAATTTAGAATTATCATTGGTGGATTGAGTATTAGTAGGTGACTGAAAATTATCCCTTGCTGGCGGCAGGGTTGGTGCTAGTGACAGACTGTAACAGGGCTGGTGTCGGGAGAGACTGTACCAGATTTAGTGCCGAGGAGAGACTGTGTCAGGGGTCTCTGCCAGGGAGAGATGGTCGTCCAGGTCGATTGTTGAGGGCGCTGGCGGTTGAGGACGGGCCACGTGGGAGTCGGTGGACGTGCCGCTGGGAACAATAGAGGACCTAGCGTGGGGGGACGGCTGGGAAGCGGGGGGTCAAGGGTTGACCTGGCACAGAATACTTTGTAATTTTGTCAACGCCCTTTATGTGGTGGCTATTAGCATACCTTGGTATGCAAGCAAACTATTTCACTGTGACTTGTCACGTGACAATAAAGTATTCAATTCAATTCAACTGCACCGGGGGTCGTGCCTGGTGAAACTGTACTAGGGGTCATGCCGGGAGAGACTGTACCAGGGGTCATGCCGGGAAAAACTGTACCAGATGTCGTGCTGGGTGAAACTGTACCAGGGGTCATGTCGGGAGAGACTGTACCAGGGGTCATGCCGGGAGAGACTGTACCAGGGGTCGTGCCTGGAGAGACTGTACCAGGGGTCATGTCGGGTGAAACTGTACCAGGGGTCATGCCGGGAGAGACTGTACCAGGGGTCATGCCGGGTGAAACTGTACCAGGGGTCGTGCCGGGAGAGACTGTACCAGGGGTCATGTCGGGTGAAACTGTACCGGGGTCATGCCGGGAGAGACTGTACCAGAGGTCATGCCGGGTGAAACTGTACCAGGGGTCATGCTGGGAGAGACTGTACCAAGGGTCACGCCGGGAGAGACTGTACCAGGGGTCGTGCCGGGAGAGTCTGTACCAGGGGTCGTGCCGGGAGAGACTGTACCAGGGGTCGTGCCGGGTGAAACTGTACAGGGGTCGTGCCGGGTGAAACTGTACCAGGGGTCGTGCCGGGTGAAACTGTACCAGGGGTCATGCCGGGAGAGACTGTACCAGGGGTCGTGCCGGGAGAGACTGTACCAGGGGTCATGTTGGGAGAGACTGTACCAGGGGTCATGCCGGGAGAGACTGTACCAGGGGTCATGCCGGGAGAGACTGTACCAGGGGTCGTGCTGGGAGCATCTGACAGTGTTGGGGTTCTGTAACATCTGAGTAATGCTGTATTATTTGTCAGAAAACAAAAAATTGTGCAACTATCTGGCAGCACTGTGTCCACACTAACATCAGCACTTTGGGGCTACGAGCTGATGTTAGTGTGGATTTGTAGCAGCACAAAGTGGTCTGTACTGGGTTCTGGCAGGAGCCAGTGTTGCACGGTTTTGCGGTAGCCTGATAGTGGGACCTACATTTGACAATAGCCGCTTGAATAATCTCCCCAATAAACTGCAAAAGCCCCGAGACCACAACATGAACCTGGACACCGTCTGCCAGAAGCATATCCAACGCAGCATCACAGAGTGAATATGGACATGATTCTCACACCAGCAGCTTCTGATTTAAACAGGCCGATAATCCGTAATGAACAAGCTGTCAAAGATCCATAATTGTGAGTTTCTTACCATTCGGGAAGTCCCAGGCTACCCAGTCCCTGTGGGTATTTTCACTGCTTTCTGTTACTGGCTGTGCGTTACTCTTACACATACACTGAACATGTGAGTAATTTATAGAACTTTAAACTGCACATACTGAATTTTATGCAACTTTGTTAAGATCATAAATGGTCGACATGGACTGGAAGGGCCGAGAAGGCCTGTTTCCGTGCTGTAATTGTTATATGGTTATATGGTTATCGTAATATGCTTTTGCTTTGGACACTGCTGCAGAGTTAGCTGGCACCCATTTGGAGGGAAGATTTTTGATTTGCTGACCAATACCCCAAACCTGCTCCACACTAACTCCAGTTAGTGAATTGTTCATTATTCATCTCTTTATTGATAATTCAGAAGGGAACATTTTGTTAAACAAATCATTTAAAGTGTTCTGATCAGCTTATGTCTTGGAAAATGTAGTGGTAAGCCCTACAGACTGGTCGAGCAGGTTTGCTTGATTTCAACCCCTTGATAGTTTCCATTTTGTAATATTCTAACCACATTGCTCATGTTCAATTCTTTACTTCCTTACTTCTTCAGTTCTTATTTGCCAGCCAACAGCAAAATGGAGAAACAGATGCAGGAAACGATTGAGAATCGAGATGCAACGGTGAATCTACATCAGTGTAAAACCACAGAGGCAGTGCATTTTAGTCTCAACATCGTAGGAAGGATGTTGAGGTGTTATCGAGAACACAGAACAGAGATAATACTGAGGAAAGATTAATGCAAAGAAAACCTTCAAACCTTGGGTGATCATCACTGACACAGATTAAAGGGAGTTCAAGTAGTGAAGGATTATGAAAGAAACATTTTGAAATAATGAATGGGGCAATAGATATAGACCTTTGAGGCTGGAGGATCTGGAATAAAAATATAAGATGAATCAGACTTGGAGAAACCTCTTAACAAAGGTGAGAGTTCTTGAATACATATTTTGTGTTTGAAGGAGAGATATCAATATCTAAGGATGAATTGAATAGATCATAGGTAGCAATGAACTGGGATGAAGAATGGTTGATAGAATTAGATCTCCAACTTGTAAAACAACAGCCAAGACTTAATGGACTGGGTAACCTGTTTTCGTTATTTAAAAACTTTAGGCTTCTTTGTAAATAGGCTGATAGTTAAAATGGCTATTTCCATTTATATAGAGTTTTTAATGTTGCAAAGCTGCTCAGCAGATATTCACATGCATTCTCTGGCTCCATGCGTAGTTTGTCCCTTTTGTCGACGTACCTCTTACTCTTTTCATGGTTAGTCTCTTTCTCTTAATGTACTTAAAATGCTTGCTATTCCCCCTCCCTGTACCATAAATGTTTCCCCACACCTGTCGGGCCTCCCCAGCCTACAGTTCTTTGCCAATATGTTTAATTTTTCCCCATTTATTCAGCCTCGATATCTCGATGTTATGGAGATGGAAACAGGTGGTTGAGTGAAGGCACAGATTTGATCAAAGCTCATTGTGGTCAAAAATAACATCAAACTGCTCCCAATCTGTTTCTGGCTAAAGAGCTTTTAATGTTGCGAAAACGTTGAATATTCTGAGATTATTCTGAAGGAAGCAGATGATTAAAACAAATGGTTCTTCGTGCTGTGGTTTGTCAATGAGAATATTTACAGCAGAGGTCTACGAGGCGAGAGGGTTATAAACTAGAAATCAGACTTAATCCTGAACATGTGCTTGCAGCATTGTGACTCAATCTGATCCTTCACAAAAAGTCATCCATTTGGCCAAAATACGTTGAAAAGTGGTGAGAGGGCTACATTTACAATGTGTTTGTTGAAAATATACAATACAATACAATACAATACCGTTTATTTGTCATTTGAACCTCACATGAAGTTCAAACGAAATTTGGTTTCTGCAGTCATACAACAAGAAACGAACTAAGACACACACCAACACAATTTACACAAACATCCATCACAGTGAATCTCCTCTTCACTGTGATGGAAGGCAAAGTCTTGTCTCTCCCCTGCTCTCCATTTCTCTCCCGATGTCAAAGTCAAAGCCCCCGGCAGGCGCTAGCAAGTCCCACGGCCATTTAAAGCCGTGCGGGGTGATGTAAGGCCCTGCTCCGGGTCTTGCTGTTAGAGGCCCCGGCCGGCGCTAGCAAGTCCCGCGGCCATTTAAGCCGTGCCGGGCGATGTAAGGCCCTTCTCCAGGTCACTTTCAACCCCGCAACTCGGGCGGGAGAAGTTGCCGTTGCGGGAGCTCTGAAAAGCGGTCTCCCACCAGGGACCCGTGAGCTCCCGATTTCACCGGACCTGCGGCTGGAGCCTCTGAGTTCTGAAGTTGGGCCGCAGCAGCGCGCCACCACAGCTCTCCACACTACAAAGCCAGCCAGCTCCGCGATGGTAGGTCCGCAGCTCTGCCGGCTCCGCAACTGCAGCCCCCAGGTCGTTCCGGTTGGAGGCCGCTCCATGGTGCTAGGCCCCAACGACAACGGAGTCCCGACAGGGAAATGGTCGGGTCCCCCGTACAGGGAAGAGATTTAAAAGTTTCCCCCACCCACCTCCCCGCCCCCCAACACATACACAGTTAAAAACCGACTACAAACTATACCCTCAACGGGACAAAAAAATATGACCTGTGGTGTTGTTAACAGGAATAGACTCAATTTCTTGCAGTTTATAATAACTCAGTTTTAAAGCACATTCTATGGTGCAACCTGACACCAGTGTGAAGGAGAAAGAGGATCCAGGAGAGATGGAGAGAATCATGTGTACTTGGTACAGTGAGATTCTTTGTTTGCACACAGAACAAGTATGCAAGAGTTGTCAAGTAAAGAACACCTACTAAGTTACTAAAGTATTCAAAAAGTACTCTTCCTCCTCTCACCCTCCAGTCCCTCATGCCGGGTCGCACTTTGTTCTTGCCGGCCCCTTTAGTGAAATATAAACTTTGGTGAGCGTTTGACCGCTGGGAGAAACACCAGGGTGGCAGCCGTGTTCACTGGGGGAAGGGAGGGGCAGGAAATCCACTGGGGCCTCTGCAGGAAGTGGCCCCAGCATCTCCTCCAGACTGAAGAATCCTCACTCATTCCATCAGAGACAAATTTCACATCCTCACAAGGTAGATCAACTACAAAAAAAGCAGTTTGGAGTGAGACATTTCAGGAACTGGATCAGATATTTTTCATTTGTGTATTATGATTATAGGTGGTCCTATATAAAAAAAAGAATGGGAAAGATTCAGTCTGAAGAAGGGTCTGGACTCGAAACGTCACCCATTCCTTCTCTCCAGAGATGCTGCCTGTCCCACTGAGTCTATATCAGTGTTGTGTGTAATTTATGCCAAATAAATGTGCTGGGCTTAGAATGTTATCATTGTGAAGGATGTATTTGACGCAATTGAAGGAATTGTGTAACTGTGATCCAGAAACCACTAAGCACCATAAACCACAGCTTAGAACAGTCTTGTACAACGTTGTAGGTAAACAGGTTGGAGCGAGATTTCACCCTTGGGTGTTGATATTTGGCCGCTCAGTATCTCAGCATTGAGTTGTTCAGTGTTTTGTTCTTTAACTATATTTGTGAAGAAGTGACAAAATGTAACATTTGATCTAACACAAATCATCATGGTTCATTTTACATAAAGATTTTGCTGGTAAAATACACCATGGGTTACTGTTTGTTTGCACAGAACGTGACCAATTAAAGCCAATGAGAAAAGAGAAACAGGAACAGGCAGACCGCATAGTGGTAGGGTTATGCCTGAACATTTCTGCTTTTGTTGCCAAAATATACTTTAAAAGCATATATTTCATGTAATGAAAACATAGACTGACTTGTTTTCCTATTTAAGAGATAATATATCTCTTTACGCAGATGATCTGGTATTATTTATTTCTAACCCTGAGAAATCTATTCTGGCAATAGTAGCATTACTTAATCAATTTAGTCGTTTTTCTGGTTATAAACTAAATCTTAGCAAGAGTGAGCTTTTTCCATTAAATAATCTTGTTTTGAATTATGGTCAGTTTCCATTTAGATTGACTACCGAAAGTTTTACTTATTTAGGTATTAAGATCACAAAGAAACACAAGGATTTATTTAAAGCCAATTTAATGCCTTTAAATGACCATATTAAACATCAGTTTACTAAATGGTCCCAATGTCCTTATCCTTAATTGGCCGAATCAATGCTATTAAAATATTAATTTAACCTAAATTTCTGTATTTATTTCAGATGATACCAATTTTTATTGCCAAATCTTTCTTCGACATTATAGACTCCAAAATTTCTTCATATATATGGCAGAATAAAAATCCCAGACTAAGTAAAAAACATTTACAGAAATTTAAAAAATATATATATTTGATAAAATTAAGAATGATTGGGAAAGAGAACTCCAAACTTCTTTATCTATAGAGAAATGGGAGAGGTTCTTCAATTAGTCAATATCCCTTCAATGTGTGCAAGATACGCTTTGATACAATTCAAGGTGGGTTCACAGAGCTCATATGTCAAAAGATAAGTTGGCTCGTTTTTATGGTCATATAAACCCTACCTGTGACAGATGTAACTCTGAAGCGGCCTCACTGACCCATGTGTTTTGGTCCTACCCACTTTTGGAAAAATATTGGAAAGACAATTTTGATACTATTTCTGTAGTCTTAGGTATTTATTTACAACCTCATCCTATTACTGCATTTTTTGGGCTACCAATGTTAGCGTGCTGGCGAGAGCAGGAAGAGGGAGATACGGGACCTGAATGTGGGGCTGAGGAACTGGTGCAGGGGGCAGGGATTTAGATTCTTAGATCACTGGGGGAGTAAGGGGGAACTGTACAAAAGGGACGGATTGCATCTTAACAGGTGGGGGACCAGCATTCTGGCCGGCAGGTTTGCCACTGCTACACGAATGGTTTTAAACTGAATAAGGGGGGTGGGGTGTCAAATGGGATAGTCGAGGACAGAGTTAAAGGGAAAAGGATCGATGTGAAAGGGGTCACTTGTCAACATAATTGTATAAGGAGTAAGAGTGTTGTAAAAACAAGCCTGAAGGCTTTGTGTCTCAATGCGAGGAGCATTCGTAATAAGGTGGATGAGTTGAAGGTGCAGATAGCGATTAATGACTATGCTATAGTTGGGATCACGGAGACATGGCTCCAGGGTGACCAAGACTGGGAGCTGAACATCCAGGGATATTCAATATTCAGGAGGGATAGACGAAAAGGAAAAGGAGTTGGGGTAGCGTTGCTGGTGAGAGAGTAGATTAATGCAATAGAAAGGAAGGACATTAGCGTGGGGGATGTGGAATCGATATGAGTAGAGCTGCAAAACTCTAAGGGGCAGAAAACGCTAGTGGGAGTTGTCTACAGGCCACCTAACAGTAGTATTGGAGTTGGGGATGGCATCAAACAGGAAATTAGAAATGCGTGCAACAAGGGTAACATGGTTATAATGGGTGACTTCAATCTGCATGTAGATTGGGTGAATCAAATTGGCAGGGGTGCTGAGGAAGAAGATTTCTTGGAATGTATGCGGGATAGTTTTCTCAACCAACATGTGGAGGAACCAACGAGAGAGCAGGCTATTCCAGACTGGGTATTGAGTAATGAGGAAGGGTTAGTTAGCAGCCTTGTTGTGCGTGGCCCCTTGGGCAAGAGTGACCATAATAAGGTTGAGTTCTTCATTAGGATGGAGAGTGACAAAATTAAGTCAGAAACAAGGGTTCTGAACTTGAACAAAGGTAACTTTGAAGGTATGAGATGTGAATTGGCCAAGATAGACTGGCAGGTGATTCTTAAACGGTTGACAGTGGATTTGCAATGGAAGGTATTTAAAGACTGCATGGATGAAGTACAAAAATTGTTCATACCAGTTTGGCAAAAGAATAAATCGGGGAAGGTGGTGCATCCATGGATAACAAGGGAAATCAGGGATAGTATAAAAACAAAAGATGAGGCATACAAATTGGCCAGAAAAAGCAGCCTACCGGAGGACTGGGAGAAATTCAGAATCCAGCAGAGGAGGACAAAGGGCTTAATTAGGAAAGGGAAAATAGATTATGAAAGGAAACTGGCAGGGAACATAAAAACTGACTGCAAAAGTTTTTATAGATATGTGAAGAGAAAGAGACTAGTTAAAACAAATGTTGGTCCCTTGCAGTCAGAAACAGGTGAATTGATCATGGGGAACAAGGACATGGCAGACCAATTGAATAACTACTTTGGTTCTGTCTTCACTAAGGAAGACATAAATAATCTGCCGGAAATAGCAGTGGAACGGGGGTCAAATGAGATGGAGGAACTGAGTGAAATCCAGGTTAGCCGGGAGGTGGTGTTGGGTAAATTGAACGGATTGAATGCCGATAAATCCCCAGGGCCAGATAGTCTGCATCCCAGAGTACTCCAGGAGGTAGCCACAGAAATAGTGGATGCATTAGTGATAATTTTTCAAAATTCCTTAGATTCTGGAGTAGTTCCTGAGGATTGGAGGGTAGCTAATGTAATCCCACTTTTTAAAAAAGGAGAGAGAGAGAAAGCGTGGAATTACAGACCAGTTAGTCTAACATCGGTAGTGGGGAAACTGCTAGAGTCAGTTATTAAAGATGGGATAGCAGCCCATTTGGAAAGTGGTGAAATCATTGGACAAAGTCAGCATGGATTTACGAAAGGTAAATCATGTCTGACAAATCTGATAGAATTTTTCGAGGATGTAACTAGTAGAGTGGATAAGGGAGAACCAGTGGATGTGTTATATCTAGACTTTCAGAAGGCTTTCGACAAGGTCCCGCATAAGAGATTAGCATACAAACTTAAAGCACACGGTATTGGGGCTTCAGTATTGATGTGGATAGAGAACTGGCTGGCAGACAGGAAGCAAAGGGTAGGAGTAAACGGGTCCTTTTCAGAATGGCAGGCAGTGACTAGTGGGGTACCGCAAGGCTCAGTGCTGGGACCCCAGCTATTTACAATATATATTAATGATTTGGATGAGGGAATTCAAAGCAACATCTCCAAATTTGCAGATGACAGCAAGCTGGGGGGTATAGTTAGGTGTGAGGAGGATGCTTGGAGGCTGCAGGGTGATTTGGATAGGCTGAGTGAATGGGCAGGTGCATGGCAGATGCAGTATAATGTGGATAAATGTGAGGTTATCCACTTTGGTGGCAAAAACATGAGGGTAGACTATTATCTGAATGGTGGCAGATTAGGAAAAGGGGAGATGCAACGAGACCTGGGTGTCATGGTACACCAATCATTGAAAGTAGGCATGCAGGTGCAACAGGCAGTGAAGAAAGCCAATAGTATGTTAGCATTCATAGCGAAAGGATTTGAGTATAGGAGCAGGGAGGTTCTACTGCAGTTGTACAGGGTTTTGGTGAGGCCACACCTGAAGTATTGCGTACAATTTTGGTCTCCAAATCTGAGGAAAGATATTCTTGCCATAGAGGGGGTACAGAGAAGATTCACCAGACTTGATTCCTGGGATGTCAGGACTTTCATATGAGGAAAGACTGGATAGACTCAGCTTGTACTTGCTGGAATTTAGAAGATTGAGGGGGGATCTTATAGAAACTTACAAAATTATTAAGGGGTTTGACAAGCTAGATGCTGGAAGATTGTTCCCGATGTTGGGGGAGTCCAGAACAAGGGGTCACAGTCTAAGGATAAGGGGGAATTCCTTTAGGACCGAGATGAGGAAAACATTCTTTACACAGAGAGTGGTGAGTCTCTGGAATTCTCTGCCACAGAAGGTAGTTGAGGCCAGTTCATTGGATATATTTAAGAGGGCGTTAGATGTGGCACTTGTGGCTAAAGAGATCAGGGGGTATGGAGAGAAGGCAGGTACAGGATACTGAGTTGGATGATTAGCCATGATCACATTGAATGGCGGTGCAGGCTCGAAGGGCCGAATAGCCTACTCCTGCACCTATTTTTCTATGTTTCTATGTTCTATGTCTCTATGTTAGATTCTATTCATCTGTCCCGCGCCGCCCATCGGCTGATTGCTTTTACTACATTAATCGCCAGAAGATCTATTTTATTTAGATGGAAATACTCCAACCCTCCGACCACACTCCAGTGGTATTCTGAAACGATATCATGTTTAAATTTAGAAAAAATTAGGAGTGACATTGTTGAACCCTTGGTTAAATTTGATAAGACTTGGGGAAAATGTATTGAACACTTTCATACAATATAAATTACTCCCTCTTTAACCGTTGTAAAAACTATTTTACCTCTATATGGTGGACCGGACATGACGGCATACAGACTTAAATTGTTGAAACTTTTAGTTCAGATTCTGTTTTGCTTTGTTTAGTTTTTATTTATTTATTTTATTTTTAGTCTTATTTTATTGTTATTAATTTTTTTAATTTTTTAGTTTAGGGAGGTTTTACTTTTTCCTTTTTTTCCTTTTCTTTTTGTCTTTTTATTTTTGTGTTTTTTTCTACATTTATAAGTTTTCTTTTAAAGATTTAACTATATTTACATAAAGACCGGGAGGTCTATATTCAATTTTGACACTGGTCTCATATCAGGTTATACCTGTTATTAATGTAATCCTGATCCCTATGTATCAATATCATTGTTATATTTATCATTATTATTTTTGCTGTTTTTTTATGTATTATTTTTGTTTTCTTTGGGGAAAAAAAAACAATAAAAAGATTTTAAAAGAACAGAAAGAAAGAAATAATATGCATCAGAAAATAGCAATTAAAGCATAAAGTACCAAATCATCACTCCACGATTTAAAAAAGGAAAATGCTGGAAACATTCAGCAGGTCGGGCAGCATCTGTGAAGAGGGAACCAGTTAAAGTTTGGGGTTTGGTATCCTTTATCAGAACTAAGGAGAGAGAAAACATTATTTTTAGGTAGCAGAAAAGGTGGAAGAGAGATGGATAGAATGAAGGAAATATTTATCTTAGGGTGAGACCAGATGGCTCTCGAACTAGTCAGAAGCAAATATATGCTTCTGAGTTTAAGATAAGCCATCACTTGCAAGATTGGAGCTCTTCATTGTGTGGCTAGGAAGAACAGAATAATTTCAAACATGGTTGGAAATGTTACAAACTCTCACTTTCTCACAATTAATCTGTTATTTATCCTATTGATTCTTCATGCCCTCCAAGAAGTGAATCAGTCAGTGATTAAAATTACCCCCACCTTCCACCTGCTCAGGCAGGAAATAAACTCTTCTGTGCCGTTCTCTAACGGAAACTCGCCTTGAGTCAATAATCCCAATCTGTCCATTCTTAGAACCAATTCTTACTTTTTATCTTAGCTAAATATGGATCATAAAACTAGACGATTAAGTGAAATGTATCTGCAAGTGTCCTGGTGGAAACTTGTTTCACCAGGAGATAAAGGAAAACAATCAAAAGTCCTCCCCCCACCCCACCCCTGCTCCACTTATTGGCCAGAGTGCTCAGAGCCGGCTCTGTACAACAGCACAGATAGATGATCCACCTGGGTTTTCCATGTCTTTGTGGTTCAGTTCACTGAATTATCAGAGTCTTCTCTAAATATTCATGTCAATTGACACCTTACTCTTTTACAACAGTTGATCGATTTTCCATAAAGAGAACATGTACAGCACAGGATTCTGGAGCTTGTTAGGGCACAGATACAACTTGGTCTCATGTAACTGATGGCCTTTTCTCTTGTTGTAGGACTGCAGCTACTTTTCATTTGGAAATCAATCACCCCCCAAAGAGCTGAAAATAACAAGCAATGAAGAATCCTTGCCCAATTATTTCAATGCCAAGGAAGCATTCTTTCCTGGTAAGTATTTGCACCCCACCCCGCTGGTTCTTATTTTTTCATCTGAACCGTTTTCATACTCCTTGTTCTTCCCAGCAGCCTCTAATTATGTCTCTGTTCTCTCGAGATATAAAAGAGACCACCCAGACCAGCGACACAGCGATCTCTGAAGCAGTGCCTTTCTCTGACAGTCAGCATACATCAATGATAGGAACTTTCAGGGATCACATAGATGATGTCTACCAAGAACAAGATGCTTCTACTGAGACAGAAAAAGACAGCCTGACGTGCAACTCAGTGAATACCAAATCATCACTCTGCAGTTGTCAGGAAATGAGCCAAGCAGCTCCTATGACCGACCGGGAGATATGGAGCGAAACCATGAACAATCATACAGTGTTGCACATAGACCAAGAACATTTAGAATACACAATATCTGGAAGGAAAGGACCAATTAATAACATCTATGATAATGTTGATCCAAACATTGAAAGGATGGAACTGAGTAACTCTCCTCGACAACAGGAGAAAGATGAGAATGAAGAAATTACAGACCTCATCATTGAAAAGTAAGTAAATTCTCACTCAAGCACTGGTAGCACGTTAGCACTTAGCAATGCTGGATAATTATTCATCAGCACAAAATAATTACCTTTTACCATTGTGAAATTAGCTGAGTAACAAACAATATATGTCTGAAGGGATGTATAATTTAACATAAATTATAACCATAAATTGAGAATGTAGAACAGTACATAATAGAAGGAGATACAAAATGCTGGAGTAACTCAGTGGGACAGGCAGCATCTCTGGAGAGAAGGAATGGGTGATGTTTTAGGTCGAGACTCTTCTTCCTAGAACTTATAATTACTCAACCCGAAGCATCACCCATTCCTTTTCACAAAGATGCTGCCTGTCCCGCTGAGTTACTCCAGAATGGTATGTTGGCATTCATAGCAAAAGGATTTGAGTACAAGAGCAGGGAGGTTCTACTGCAGTTGTACAGGGTCTTGGTGAGGCCGCACCTGGAGTATTGCGTACAGTTTTAGTCTACTAATCTGAGGAAAGACATTCTTGTCATAGAGGGAGTACAGATAAGGTTCACCAGACTGAATCTTGGGATGGCAGGTCTTACGTATGATGAAAGACTGGATAGACTCGGCTTGTACTCGCTGGAATTTAGAAGATTGAGGGGGGATCTTATAGAGACTTACAAAATTCTTAAGGAGTTGGACAGGCTAGATGCAGGAAGATTGTTCCCGATGTTGGGGAAGTCCAGAACAAGGGGTCACAGTTTAAGGATAAGAGGGAAGTCTTTTAGGACAGAGATGAGAAAATCATTTTTCTCACAGAGAGTGGTGAATCTGTGGAATTCTCTGCCACAGAATGTAGTTGAGGCCAGTTCATTGGCTATATTTAAGAGGGAGTTAGATGTGGCCCTTGTGGCTAAAGGGATCAGGGGGTATGGAGAGAAGGCAGGTACAGGATACTGAGTTGGATGATCAGCCATGATCATATTGAATGGCGGTGCAGGCTCGAAAGGCCGAATGACCTACTCCTGCACCTATTTTCTATGTTTCTATGAATGTTGTGTATACCTTTGGTTTAAACCAGGATCTGCAGTTCCTTCCAACACATAATAGAAGGAAATCATTTCACCCACTGGGTCTATCCCAGCTCTTTGTGAGAGAGAGCAACGCAGTTAGATTATTTTCTCCATTAGATATCAATCTAAATGTATTTTGTGAGTTTCACAGTATCCGAGTCCATCAACCTATTTGATATTGGATTCTAAACCCCAACCACTTGTTGCAGAAGAGTTTCCTGACAAGTTTTTAGTTCTTTTAGATAAGAACTTGTCCAAAAATGGAACTAGTTATTCCTCAGACAAGTACAAATCTGCTGACATAGCCATGTGCTCAAATTGATCAGCCAAAGCCTCGAACTCCTCCATCATCTTGACTGATGGGTTACGGACAAGAGGAGGTACCATCTCCACTATTAACATTCTTGCGTCACTGATCAGAAAAGGCACACGCTGTGTGGTTATAAGAGCAGGTCGGGGCAGGTGTTCTACAGTTCTACAGTGATTGATTCATCTCCTAACTTGGCAACGTTTTTCAACCATTGATAAACCATGTTATGGAAGACTCTCCAATTGGCAGCACTCAAGTCTGGCAAAATCTAGAAAAAAGAGTCCAGTTGATTAGCACCCCATCCACTATTTCAAACAATCAATCCATCTATCACTGTTGTACCAAGACTGCAGTTTGCAATTTCAACAAAATAAACTGCAGCAGCTCACCAAAGCTTGATTGATGCCACACAATAAATGTCCAACCTCTATGACACAAAGACAAATTATAACACCTGCAGAATTGCAGCTTCCCACATCACATATCAGTGTGACCAGGAATACAATGCCATCCCTTCACCATCATTTAGACCAAATGTTGAATTCACAACATAGTGGTCATGGCTC
The DNA here is from genome assembly GCA_963514005.1 of Raja brachyura. Next base: position 691,225 of record OY740815.1, read on the forward strand.
TTAAAGATAGCGGAGTCAGGGGATACAGAGAGAAGGCAGGAACGGAGTACTGATTGTGGATGATCAGCCATGATCACATTGAATGGCGATGCTGGCTCGAAGGGCCAAATGGCCTACTCCTGCACCTATTGTCTGTTGTCTATAATACCTTCATCACATGGTTTGCAGTGTTGAAGAAAATGGCTCAACGTCATGTTCTCAAAGATAATAGATAGGCATATATACATTGGCATTAGTCCAATTCAAAGACCAGAATTGGACTATTCATCCATTCTGCATGAATAGGATATAGGCATATATACATTGGCATTAGTCCAACAAAAGGAACAAATCTCTTCCTCAAATAATATTCAGTACTCCTGCTCATTATCGATGCAAATAGATCAACGATTTATTTTATTGTTTTGTTTTATTCTTAAAAGTTACTTTTATGATTTATCTTTAATTGAGCTTCATGAAAAATTATGTTGTGTTTTATTTTTAAGGACATTTGGCTACCACCCATTCTTCACTGAACAAAATTTCCTCAGCAATGCTCCAAGTTGCATATTGAATTATCTGACTTTGCATTTAAAACAGCCTAAATCTGAAGCAATTACAGTATGCAATGCCCTATCTATCTATTGCCGTGCTGGCACCTGTATGCTCAGCTGCTTGTCCAATTGTTGCTTTCTAGCCTAACTGCCCCTCCTCACCTCTCCCCCCAACAGCTTTGAAGTCATTACTTGTTTCTTGGGCATACAACTCTTAAGATCATAACAGCGGTTTCCATATAATCTTTATATGGAAGCTTTTGGGCACTATTCTCATGTTGGTGTTGTGCCATTTATCTTGCTCTCATTGATCTTGCTGCCAGAGGGCCATTTGAAGACAAACCGTGAGGTTTCCTATTAATTTGCTTGACTGCATCTAGTGCAATCAATAGGTTGCCAGCCACAAAGTTGCAAAACTCCAAGCTTCTACAACTGCTTTGACTTCTGCTACATCTACTCAGATTTTAAAATGTTGTGGTATTCCTGTTAATAGTATTTGGCACACGATGCCAGATGTCATGCAAGGATATGTGAATCAGTGTGTAGTGATTCCGTTTTTAATCTGAAAATATTTGATGATCTAATTACAATGCTATTTTGTAACAATAAAATAGTTGTCATAGATGGTACGTTAACAAGTATAATACAGCAGCGACTTACAAAAATAGCAATTAAAGCAGTCGCTTCACTCTGCTCTGGTCAGCTGTTCTTTTAGCACGCTGCCAAAGGGAAATTCACTTCAGGGCCAGCCTTCGTGTCAGAGGTCAGAAACCAAAGTAAGGATCATGTCAAAACCTTAATAATAATCAAACAACCTCAGCTACTTATATGCTAGCCCATTTGAGCCAATGCAAGGCTACTTACTGCTAGTCATTCTGCATGAATACTGTGTAAGAAGGAACTGCAGATGCTGGTTTAAACCTAAGCTAGACACAAAAAGCTGGAGTAACTCAATGAGACAGGCAGCATTTCTTGAGAGAATGAATGGATGACATTGTAGATCGAGACTGAAGAAGAGTCTCGACCTGAAATGTCACCCATTACTTCCCTCCAGAGATGCTACCTGTCAGCTGAGTTTCTCCAGCTTTTTGTGTCTATTTTCTGCATGAATACTGAGTGGGAGAATGACAAACTGTGATCCATTCACATCAGATCCAATCTGCAGATGAGAAATGTGAAAGAAGTGGGAAGTAAGGATACCGATGAGAAGGTAAGTGAAGGGGGTGGCATAAAGAAACCTTACAGATCTTATTGTGGGAAGAAAGGAATTACAGAATATGCAGCTGATATTTCAAAAAGATAAGTTTGTTAGGCATAAAAGATGTTTCCCATTCCTAAAATGTTCAGGGCCTGAAGTTTTGTGGGGTTATTCCAGTCCCCTGCTGAAATGATGGTGGAAGAGGAGAATACCACGTGATTACGGCGCTTTGTATTCTTAACAGACTGTTATTTTATTGCCTTGATACAGTGATGTCATTCAGAGCAAGCAACAACCTCAACTTCTGCCAGAAACAAGCATCACAAGTGAAACAATGGACTTTGAAGCTCTACTGGCTAATGGGGATAAACCAGACCAAGAAGTTGCCATTAGCTTGGCTTACAAACTTTACTATCTGGATGGATTTAAGAAGACGGATATTGCACCCTACATCGAAAAGAAGTACGAATGTTACACAATAATTTCCACAATAATGTTTTGAATGAATTAATTAATAATTTAGCGAAGTCAGTGAAATTCTCTAAGGTATGCCAAGGTATGCAAAGGTCGCCATATAAGGGTGCTGGCAAAGTTACAAACTATGCACTGTATCTGCGCCAGGTCCCCCTTTGTTCTCCCCTTCCCCCACCCACCCATGCCGGGTCCCCATTGTCCATTGTTCTCCCCCTACCTCACGCTGGTCCCCCCCACGCCGGGACCTCCTTTGTTCATTCCCTCGGCAGCAGCCTCCTCACTCCACGTGTCTGACCTCGTCCATCTTGCACATTTTTCAGATTTACAAGACGTGCCATTACTTCTGCTGAAGACATGGTTTATAGCCAGTCTGGTAAAGCATTAGTTCTCAAATCTGCTCATTTAAAGGTTAAATAAAATTATAACATGCAGACTGTTAGCAATTACACTGATAACAATTATAAACTTGCTTTAGTGTAGTCATCCTAAGCATACACCAAATTCTTGTGATATGCTCCCAAGTACAATATAGCAATTCACAGACCATGCCTTATCACAGCAATGTCTCGTGAATCACTATGTTTCCACAACTAATTGCCAAACTATAGAGTGACAGCCCTGGGACAGAGTGTGGAGAATTATTAGGGTGTTGCCTAAACTGTGGCAATTTAGTTACAGGGATGATTGGGTTTGTTTTCCCATGGAGTGCAGGAAGCTGAGAGGTGACCTGATAGAAGTGCATGATATTATATGTGTCAGAATGAGAGTAGATGGTCAAAATCTTTATTCCACAGTGGGGGTGCTTAAGCACAAGGGAACATAGTTTTAATGTGGAAAGTATGAGATTTAAAGGGGGGGGGGGCGGTGTAGGGGCAGTTATTTTTTTAACAGAAAGTAGCTAATATCTGGAAGATGCTGCCAGAGGATGCATGGAATCAGATTCACCTACTACTTGTAATTATTTCGACAGATACCCAAGTAGACAAGACATAGAAAGACACTATCATAATGCTGGCAAATGGGATTGGTGTAAATGGGCCAAATGGGTGGCATCGGTGTGGCAGGTCAAATGCCCCTTTCTGTCCCGCACTGAGTCTAACAACCTGCAGGAAATCATTCCTAATGTCAGTTTAAACTCAAAATTATTGAAACATATAAAAAGCCACATTACGGGTCAGATTCTTAACATTTTCATGTTTACACTTTTTATCTGCAAGTTTCATTGATTTTCATTGAATTGATGACCTTTAAAATAAGTCAGTTAAATACATTCACTACTCTACCATCATTGACAATGTTGGTCTGCACAAATATTCTTTGGCTAAATTAACAAAATTGTTAAGACTATTTGCCAAACTAACCCTACTCGGAAGAAGCAGAAGCAATCTTCTCAGATTTCTCTCCTTTTTTATCCTTTAGTAATGAATTCAGTCAGATGGTAGCTGAGGAATATCTGCAACTATTTGACTTCCGAGAGATGACCCTTGATCAGGCACTAAGGTAGTCTTGGATATCTTTTGAACTTGTTATTGCTCGAATATTATTTTGTAAAAAAATATTTAATAAGCTATTAATGACAATATTAATGTGCATCTTTTGTGAGATTCTTTTCTGTTTTTATCCACAGAAAATTCCTGTTGGCATTAGCACTGACGGGAGAGACTCAGGAACGGGAGCGAGTGTTGCATTGCTTTTCCAATCGTTTCCAACATTGTAATCCGGACATTATTCACAGTAGAGGTACGAGCAACTATCTGGAGCAGCCTCACTGCACACCAGAGTTCCTTTTGCTCAGCTTTGCTACGTTATCCATATGGGCCCAGATTGAGATCACGTGTCTGTCCAATAACTTAACCAGAACGTTATCATCTATTATATGTATTATATGTAATTTATTCCCATCTAATTTAAAAGCAGCAGGCAAGTGTATCTTTTTTTTTACTTTGTTGTGGACAAAAAGAGCAGTCATTCTTTTAAACCTAATCTATTAATAAGAAACATGAGGGTAAAATTAGCACATATCTATGACTGGTATCGTGGTAGAAAATAGGACCAGTGGCCCAGTTTCGGGTTCTGACCTGCCACACTTGGAAAACATTGAACATGTGCTTGCATTGTACAGGTGTTTTTTTGACAATAAAGTAATACAAGATCCGTCAAAATGACAAAAAAGGCCCAATTGCCAGTTTCAATATCCTTTTTGTAATTTGACCTATGCAAATGTTATTTTGTCATTATGTACCCACTCAAAACTGTCAATGACAAGGTAACGGTGAACATTGCTTAATCTGCAGTCAGAAGGAATAGAGCTGCTTCCTCAGCAGGAACACCATGGGCCTTTACAACTGCTTCTCCAGCACCGGAGCAAGCAGTCTATGGACAACTATACAAGTCTGGAGACCTCAACTTTATTACTCAGCCTAAGTCCCAATAGTCCAGAACAAGGGGTCACAGTCTAAGGATAAGGGGGAATTCCTTTAGGACCGAAATGAGGAAAACATTCTTTACACAGAGAGTCGTGAGTCTCTGGAATTCTCTGCCACAGAAGGTAGTTGAGGCCAGTTCATTGGCTATATTTAAGAGGGCGTTAGATGTGGCACTTGTGGCTAAAGGGATCAGGGGGTATGGAGAGAAGGCAGGTACGGGATACTGAGTTGGATGATCAGCCATGATCACATTGAATGGCGGTGCAGGCTCGAAGGGCCGAATGGCCTACTCCTGCACCTATTTTCTATGTTTCTATTAATTGAGCCTGACGTGAAAGTACACACAATGCTTTCTATGTCTAGTTTTGCTGAGCATTATGATGCAAAACCATCTCCATATCCAAGAAGTTTCAGCAGTCTGAGATTATAGTTCCATTTAATTCCTGTATATTCTAGATGTGACAAGGCAATGCCAGCAAAATAAACAATTGATCCGTTGTTAATTGTTGTTTCGGTTTCCAATTATATCGCATTTTAACTTGAAATAAAAAAGGCCAATGATAGTTAAAACAAAGAAAAGAGCTTGTCTGATCTTATAACGTTTGCTCCTTATTCTCTGTAGATGCTGTCCACACCCTCACCTGTGCAATTATGCTTTTAAATTCAGATCTTCATGGCAAGGTAAGTTTCCTCGGAACCTGGCTGAAGTTAGAAACAAGGTGAATTAAACGTGTAATATAGAAATATGATGGCAGGCTACTTCTATGATAATAAGTACAAAATAGTTATGGCAGTTTAAAATATAGACTGCCGTTTGCGGAAAGTGCACAACATTGTTCAAAAATCAGACGTTTCCAATCAAACAGATATCTGTAAAGCGTCTCACACGACCAATGGCCCAAGTCTTTGCAGGAAGTGTTGAAATAATAGTTTTTAATCTTTCCCAAGGTGTCTAATGGCATATCCATACTGAGGCTGCCACTGGTTCTGCAAACTGCCTGTGGATAATGGAAACCAAAGTCATCAAAATATATCAAAAATGTAGTATGGTGGTCACCCACTGAGAAGCAAGTTGTAATCTGGCCATTTTGTTTAGTGACCGAATTTAACAGAATAATCAGCAATCTGATGAGAATCAATTTATGAACAGTTAATCCTAAATAATTCAATTAAACATAACTATATTATCGATACTAAAGCAAATAATAGTACACTTTACAAGCACTAGAAGTGTACGTAACTTACTACATGACAATTTGAGTGCTGCACATGTACAGACAACAGACTGGAACTTGCTGCAAAATGCTGCAGTTCCATGAACGTTGAAGTCTCAATCATGCATTTTCCATGCAGTTTAGCTGATTGTGTTTTGATTTCACCCGCAATGGTGACATGAGAACTTGCTACAAATCCCACACACTAGTGGCAGACGAGCAGCGCCACGTTAGCCCTTGTTGCAGGAAGAGCAAGTCCACACGTGTCAAGTAGAAAGAAATGGCTGTGATAACAAGAACAAACGTAAGGTGATTAGTATGTTTTGAAAATATTGTATAATCCAATATTTTTTAATTTAAAACAATGTTAAAGTTAATTAAAATATTTTTAATTGTTTTGCTAATTCTAAATAATTTTGTAAGATTTTTTCCTCGTTTCCACAAAATGGGAAAAGGCTACTCGCATCATCAAGTTACTGCCAGCTCTCAGAGTAATCCCATCATTCACATTGCTCTACTTATTTCCCTGTAACCTATTCTCTCTCACATATCAATCAATATCCCCTATTCTCTTGCTACCTGGCTACTTTAGGAGTAATTCATAGCAGCAAATTAACCGACTAATCAGCACATCTTGGGGATGTGGAAGGAATCTGGATCACCCTGTGGAAACCCGAAGATTACATTGAGAATGTGTCAATCAACAGAGAGAGTCTCAAAAGTTAGGATCAAGCTGGAGCTACGAGGCAGCTGTGCAACCCGCTGCACCACAGTGCCACCCGTTTGTGAATGTCAGGGAAGGTTGACATCTACAAATGGGATGCAGCTCAGCCCTCTGTCAAACATTATTCATTTCATTATGTGCAGGGTCTATTCTAGCTCAAGGCCTGGCCATGGGTAGCACCTTGCCGCGTAGCATGAGGGAGGTGTCAGACATAGTCAAAATACCGAGATCGGAGACCTCTGAATGGTCCATTCTGGCCTATTGGAAAAGTCTTGATATCACAAAACGAATAATCATGTTTAAACTGAACATGGTTTTTTTGAGAAAGAAAATTTGTCAGCAGGCCACAGAAGTTAGAGCAATCTGCCTATGTACAAGCAAAGCTGTTTTCTATTTGCATTTGCATGAAGAATCAATTTTGTTCATGCTGTGTTGCATTTGTTCTCACACAAACTCACAACCTTTTCAGAAGCACTTTTCCCTTGCTGGGTTTCTGACATGGCCAAAAGGTCATTGGGTGACTTAATAATTCACTCTTATTACAAAACGAGTTAGATTGATGTGTACATTAATCAAAGGTGTGGTATTGAAAAGTAGGATAAATGATACTGCAAGTGGAAGACAACATAATGATGCCTGTGATGATGATTCATACACTACAGAGTAGTGTGTACTTCCTTTAAGTTGAATAATGCAAGTAGCTAACTAGCTAAATGCAAGTCATCGTGTTGATAGTATTCCGCTTTTTACTTTGACAATGTCAGACTCTTTAAGAGAACAATCCTGATCTTTCCTGACATTTGCATAAACAGAAGACACTCGACAGTAATCTGACCCAGGCAGCTTTCTCTATTTGATTCTTGCAAGTCCAGGGTCAGTAGGAATCATTACAGCCTTTCTGCTGTTTTATTGTGAGGATTAGCTACCACAATGCAATGAGACATAGTAGGAACTCAATTAGATGCTGTTTACTGTGCTTGGCAATCACAGACCACTAAGCACATGGAAAACTGAAGTGTGTGCATAGCCATAATATATTCAGCTATGTTTAGTCTTGGCTTTTCTTGGAATGTGTGCTCACATTGTATCTAGTATCAAAAATCAACATGTGAATTCATCCTTACCCCAATTTCCTTATTACTGTGTTAAAGAAGGAACTGCAGATGCTGAAGAATCGAGTCTGAAGAAGGGTCTCAACCCAAAACGTCACCTATCTCCTTCGCTCCTTAGATGCTGCTGCACCCGCTGAGTTTCTCCAGCTTTTTGTGTAACCTTCCTTATTACTATACTTTTTCACCGTTGTTTATTTTGGCACTTTAGAACCTTGGAAAAAGTATGTCTAGTCACGATTTCATAACTAACTTGGAAGGCATGAATGATGGGAAGGATTTTCCAAAAGACTATCTAAAGGTACCAATTTAAATTACTTTGCCCCTTCAACAATGTTTTCTTCCCTTTAATTGATGATCTTGACCCTCTTGGGATAAGATTTGTATTACATTCTGGCAAATATTTTGTGTATATGAACTCAGGGTAGCAAGTACTCATCCAATAAAAGTTATTTCCAGCAAAGGTAACGGGACAGTGATGGTAACCCTCACCTGATTTGATCCTTGCCACTCCGGGGCATGAAGAAAAACTATGCTGTAACAAAAATCTACATGCACCATGTACAATATCTTGAATTACTGATATCCAAGTTAACCTGACCTTGAAGTAAATCTTCCATTGAAACCATAAACAAAGTAAATATCAAATAAATGTACTGGCTAACTTAATGCAAACTGGACATGTAACTGCTGCTTATGGGGAAACCATAGTCAATGGTGTATTCATTCCAAACTATCTGCTCACTGGCTGTCTCTATTGAACATTCAAAGCATTCCCTGTTTCTGGTTTCCAGGCTCTGTACCATTCAATAAAAAGTAAGAAGCTCGAATGGGCCGTGTAAGTACCTAACGCTTAACCCAGCAACTGTGTTACTTATTTCATAATAAAAAGCTTCCTTGTCTGACTGGATACATGGAGAAAGTGAAAAGAGAGAAGGACATCAGATCAATCAGAAAATACTGGGAAACATGAGGTGTATACTGGAGCCAATGGGGAACATCAGATAGTGGATTCATGTGGACATGAGATCTGGACAGTCACTCCACTTGTAAAAGACAACAGATCAATACAGAACAAAGGGGCAACTGATCCATACTGGGGCCAAGAAGGGATCAGGTTCACAGAGAATCTGATGTTGGGCATCAGGGCCACAGCGAGCCTAGATTGGAGCGTTACGTCTCCATCAAGCTCAGTCTACATGGTGTTGGACATCACATTTATGCAGAACTCAGTATTGAGCCATGAGTCTAGAGAGGATGCAGTGAGAGACATCCAGTCAATACAATATCCATCCAGTAAAGTTTTAAAAATGCATCCAGAATCTAGTGAGAAACTTCCAAAACTCAGTACTGCCGCCTTGGGGACAGGAGGCGTAGCGCAGTCCGACCACCATTGGATTTATGCATAACCTATCTTCATGCCAGTTAATATGGCAGCATCCTGGTGGGTCTGAATGATAACAGGCCACACTAATTAAAAAAAATCTAACTTCATACAGAAATTTGATTAATATCCATCCTCTTTGCTATTAATTATTCCAGGGATGATGAAGAGCTGCAGAAATCGATCATGCCGATGTCTGAAGATACCATCAACATAACAGGCACCACGGACAAAGGAAGCCCTTTCCTGGAGGTCCTGCATGATCACAAAGCCCCCACCTACAAGCAAGGATTTCTTAGTCGCAAATTCCACGCTGACATTGATGGCAAAAAAAGTTAGTTATCTCTCCCACTGCATTTCCAGTTGACAGCATCCTGGGACTGTGCACTACCACATTCTCTCTTTCAGAGAACAGAGTGTAGGGGGAAATAAGGAAAAAATAAAAAGAAAGGGGAAAAAAACAGAGGGAGAAATAAGAAAGGTGCTTCAGTTAACATCGCAACATGTATGCCTGTACTGCACTGAAGTGATTGTCCGTACTTTGTGCTCACCTCTCACCCTACAACATAAAGTTGGAATCAGTGTGCTACACCTGATAGCTGTGAGGGAGCGAAAGCAAGCACATAAATCCCAAGGTTTATGTAGGAGACTAAACTTTGTGTATGATGGGGCAAGGTCTTAGATAAGCAAATCACAGAGATTAAAATGGGGCAAGGGGCAGAGAGGAAAGAATGATGCATGCTCTACTAGAAGTGGCACCAGAGTACAACACAGTTGTTATAGTGTAGGTCAGGTGTATTGTACTAGAGTCATTGAGTATTACAGCAGAGAAACGGGCACCAGCTCAATTCACCCCTGTCAACCAAGATGCCCCATCTACGCTATTCCCATTTGCCTGCGTTTGGCCCATATCCCTTAGACCTATCTTATCCATGTACTGCTCGAAAGTCTTTTAAATGTTGTTATTGTACCTTCTCAAACATTTCTTCTGGCAGCTCATTCCAAATATCCTCTGTTAAAGACTTGCCACTCGGGTCCCTTTTAAAATGTTCCCATCTTACCTTACACATAATACCCTCCAGAAAATGATTCACCTTATCTATGACCCACATGATTTTATACCCCTCTTTATATAAAGTCATCCTTCAATCACCTACAGTCCAAGGAATGAAGTCCTACCATGCCAAAACTCTCCCCTCAGGCCTTCATATCCTAGCCACATTCTGGTAAATATTCTTTGCACTATTTCCAGTCTAATGCCATCTTTCCTATAGCAGAGTAACCAAAACTAAATTCTACAAATGCTCCCTCACCAAGATCTTGTACATCTGCCACATAACATCCCAACTCCTTTGCTCATTGCCCTAACTGATGAAGGCCAGCCTGCCAAATGCATTCTTCACCACTCTGTCTACCTGTGATGTAGCTTTCAGGGAGCTATATATATTGGTTCTCTGCTCTGCAACATACTCTAGGGCCCTTCTGTCCGCTGTGAGCCTCGCACCAAGCTTTGACTTGCCGAAATACAACTACTCACACTTATCCCAATTGAACACCATTTGCCACTTCTCGGCATAATAACCTAGCTGATCAAGCTACTCAAAACATCATCTGTCAATCTTTTCCAGAGATGCTGCCTGACTCACTGGGTTGTTCCAGCACTTATGGGTTATTTTGATCAACCTCTTGAGTTGGATCAAATTACTATCATAATTTAAACATCCCAGGACCTACATAATTAGTTGCCACTGTGCCATCTGCAGAAATATTAACAATCAACAATTACTTTTAATAACAATTTGAGAACTATAGTTGCAGATGGCCAAACAAATTTATCTTTGAGTTCTCAAAGTCCTTGGCATGGCAACATTAAGAGTCTACAAGTTATAGAGGAAGGATGTGGGTTAATGGGTGGTTGCATGCACGGTGACAACTTGATTTCAGCTCTTTCCTCTCAGGGAGCTTGCAGTCATAGAATGATTGCTTGCACAAAGTTAGTCAAAGGCAATTGTGACACAGCAGCGTATGAGAGGGGTGTGGAACAGTTTTCTGATGGAGATAGGAAGGTGGTGTTAAAAAGGACTTTTCGTATATGGATATATATTTAGAATTCCTTACCCATCCTCATGAATGATCAGCCATGGTCACATTGAATGTCAGTGCTGGCTCGCAGGGCCCAATGGCCTACTCCTGCACCTATTGTCTTTTGTCACATAACTAATGTCCTCAAACCTGATCATGCATCCCCACACCCAACTGAATTCTGCCACTAATGTGACGATGGCAGGGCCAGCTGAAATATTGCCTTTCTGTGCCCAAAGGCTGAGTCTTGGCTTGTACTCCACAGGGCCTCTGTAAAACTAGTGTGCGACAGAGCAGCACCATTTTAACATGCCTTTTTTAGATCCCATGCAATTTCTAGTGCAGTAACATTTGTTCCAGTGCAGTAGCTATTTCTAATTCTTGCTTTCCTATGTTCCATAGCACCATGGGGAAAGAGAAGCTGGAAAACCTTTTACGCTGTGTTAAAGGGAACAATCATCTATCTGCTGAAGGTAAACTCACAAATCTGGCCTTGAGCATCTCCCAAACAGAGCCTTTCTGCATTTCATTAATACTCTGCTTTTCTGTATTCGAAATAAGTTCAAATCACCACATTTGCTCCTAACATTCCTTCTTAGTTTCATCCGTAAAACTCTTTATCTTCTCCTGCTCCTTCTTGCCGTAATCGTTAGCTACATAAATTCTGAAAGGAGGAAAAATAATCTGCACTTAAAGTAAGGAAAAGAGAAGTCGTTTCTATAATTTAATTTTTTTTATTTTAAAATTTTATTTATTAGAGGTAAATACATCAGTGTACATCACATATATATTGTTACAATCATTGTACCCCATAATTTTATGGCTTTTAAAGAAAAAGAATAGAAAGAAAGAGAGTGAAGTAGGTGAAAAGAGTTGTGAACGTGAAAGAGCGTGCCAAAGGGGAGGGAAAAAAAACCCTTTGTCAAAGAATGTGAGAAAGGGGATTAAGAGATAGACCCTGGAAAAGAAAAAGAAAAAAGAAAGAGAGACAAAGAAAACAAAAAGCCAGTTACTATATTATATATATCACGCAAATGGAATCCACCAACTCGATAGGTTTTCTTCCCCCCTACCAAGGCCCAAGGTACTCCTGCACCCTATCTTTGTAGTAATTCTATAAATGCAGACCACGTCTGATAGAAACGATCTGATTTTCCTGCCAGGCGGAGTCTCATATCTTCCAGATGTAGTGTTTCAAACATAGTTGAAATCCACATATTTAATGTTGGTATAGGAACATTTTTCCAGAATTTTAAGATTAGTTTTTTTCCTATTATTAAGCCGTAATCAAATAAATTCTTTTGATACACATTTAATTCCGAACTACCTTCTGCCATTCCGAAAATAATGCATTCTGGCTTTGGTGTCATTTTTATTTTAAACAGTTTTGTGAAGATTTAAAAGATTTCAATCCAAAACCTTTGAATTTTTGTACAAAAGATGAATGAGTGCGCTATAGTAGCTTCTTGAAACTGGCATTTATCACAAATTGGTGAGACGTTGGGGAAAAATGATTTAATTTAGTTTTTGAGTAGTATAATCTGTGTAAAATTTTAAATTGTATTAAAGTGCGTCCTATCATTTTCAAGGAGCAAGCAACTCTTATAAATCAATCCAAAAACATAGATTAAATACAAAATTCAATTGCAAGTTGTTGGTATATTTGAATTGTTAGTTATAAATGATCCAAATTATATTGATCATATCTAGGTTCTAGCCATTCAGATTTAGTGTTCATTCCCTGGCCAGTTGTGATGACAAATCTCATGCAAGAGAAAAATAATATCAACATGTAGTAATGGTGCTCAAATAATGCTGCTCGCTGCCACTTTTTCTTTCTACAAATCTATACAGATGTAATCAATCATCCCCTAAAATACCTTAATCTAAGAAAGTAATTTGTTCCATCTATTCAATAAAATAAATCCCAATCAACAGGAACAAATTAAATTGGGGGCGTCTAGAAGATACTAGGTAAGCCAAACTGTCAACTGTTGTGGCTGTAATTCTCATGAAGAGATCTAATAACGATATCCCACAGTGTATAAGACCATGTACAGCAAAGATGAAAACAAATACTTGTCTATAAAAGTTAACTGTAACACTGCCATCTGCTGGTGGGCAATTAAAAGCAAGCCAGCTCAGAGTGTGACCATTTCAAGTATTATTCATGGTTTTTGTAGGCACCTGGTGCAACCGCCTGAAATAAGACCTGAAGATTTATGTTAATTTGGTTCCTATTACATCAAGGCTTTGGTACAGTTTAATTGATGCCTGAGTACTACTTGACAGAAAAGTTTGCATCTGATTTAAAGGCAATGGATGACATCACAGTAACTCTAAAACCTTGAAGGTGATGTAAAGAAAAAGGAGGAGGGAACTTTTTGGCCACTCTTGCACCCGAGCAAACTCAAAATCTGTACGGTCTCTGGTGGTCTTAACTAAACATGTCCTCGTTTTACTGCCTGATGTGAAATAGACAGCCCTCGGTATTGTAGCGTTCTATGAGCACCACCTCTTGTCTCTTTGGGACCAACAGATAAAGAGTGAGGAAAAACGATATTATAACTGCAAATCCTTTCAACATACAGTTGGGTCATTAGGAGGAGCTCACAGATCTATCAACTTCTCCACTATTGTTATTTAAAAAAAGTTCTATTGTACAGGTAATATTTGAGAATTGAATGTGGGCCGGTATGATTTTCTGACTGGACCCAAGGTTAATTAAAGATAAACACAAAATGGTGGAGTAACTCAGCAGGTCAGACAGCATTTCAGGAGAGAAGGAATGGGTGACATTTCGGCAGACATAGATCTTGTACACATCACACTCTCTTACTAACACCATTTTGTAGTGTACTTAAACTATTTAATAATAAATGAGAATGAACATTCAAAAACAGTAGATTAAATAATGTTATTTTCAACCATACTTGATCCAAGGGTCATAGAACTATACCACATGGAAACAGGCCCTTCAGCACATTTTGTCCATGCTAGTCGAATTGCCATTCTGGGCTAGTCCCATTTGCCACATTTGGTTTGATTTCTCAAAACCCTTCCTATCAATATCTGTCTAAATGTACTTTGAAAGTCATAAATGTTTCCTTTTCTATAGCTTTCTCTGGCAGCTCATTCCAGATATGAACTACCCACTAGAAAGTTGCCCTAGGTCCCTCTTAAATCTACCCCTCTCATCTTAAGTCTATGCTTAAAATCCTCTGCAGTGGGAAAAGGACCTTGAGCATTCACTTGATCCATGCCCATTATGATCTTGTACATCTCAACAAGGTTCATCCCTCAGCCTTCTATGCACTAGCTGGCAAAAAGATACCAGCCTTTTCAGCCTCTTGCTATAACTCACACCTATAAGTTCATGTAACATGCCTCTGAGTCATTAGGTACAATTTGCATATATCTTGTTCTGTTGACAAGGTGCACTCATCTCATCCCGATCCCAGTACCATCATCTGGCAAAGGGAAAGGGCCACACGGTGGCGCAGCAGTAGAGTTGCTGCCTTACAGCGTCAGAGACCCGGGTCGATGCTGACTAAGGGTGCTGTCTGTACAGAGTTTTACGTATTCCCTGTGACTGCTTGGGTTTTCTCCAAGTGCTCCAGTTTCCTCCCACACTCCAAGACATTCAGGTTTGTTGGTTATTTGGCTTCTGTAAATTGTAAATTGTCCCCAGTGTGTAGGAAAGTGCTAGTGTATGGGGTGATCGCTGGTTGGCGTGAAGGGCCTGTTTCCAGGCTGTTGAAAAGTCGAAATAACCAGCTAGTCAATCAAGAAGCAATGAAATGTAATGTCATTACTATTCCTAGGATGAATACAAGCCTGATAAACAGTCGTCAGAGGAGGCGATCAGTGTTCACCACTCACTGGCAACCAAAGCTGCTGAATATAACAAACGCCCTCACGTTTTCCGTCTGCAGACTGCTGACTGGCGAATCTTTTTATTCCAGGCTCAGTAAGTATCATCTAAGCTTTACTGTAACAAAAACTTAGAATGACAAATAGTACCAACAGTGGTCCTCCTCCAGAACACCTTGCTGACTTATTTGTTATTAATTACCAGAGAGGATGAACCCCAGCAAGACTAAATGTACAATGTGAATTCAATAGCAGATTAATAGTTGAGCAATTTAAGTTTTCAGTAATTTATGTTTTCCCGCCTTTGCTGTGCTCACAGAACAATCCTATTGCCTGTTTTATTGTGTCCTGTTCCCCATTCTCCCCATATTCCCAAGAACTCTTACCAGATTATACCACTCACTTAAAGACCAGAGGCGATTAACCTACCAAGTGTGGGAGGAAACTGGAGCCTGGGGGAACCCACACTGTCACCAGGACAAACATGGCTGCAGCTCTATCTATTAGCTGCCTCACCGTACAGTCATAATGGAGAATCCTTCATTCCATTGTCTAGTTCATGTCATTCTAATTAGAAACATAGTAACATAGAAAATAGGTGCAGGAGGAGGCAATTCGGCTCTTCGAGCCAGCACCGCCATTCATTGTGATCATGGTTGATCGTCCGTTATCAATAACCCGTGCCTGCCTTCTCCCCATATCCCTTGACTCCACTAGCCCTTAGAGCTCTATCCAACTCTCTCTTAAATCCATCCAGTGATTTGGCCTGCACTGCCCTCTGTGGCAGGGAATTCCATAAATTCACAACTCTCTGGGTAAAAAAAATGTCTCACCCCAGTCTCAAATGACCTCCCCTTTATTCTAAGACTGTGGCCCCTGGTTCTGCTCACCCAACATTGGGAACATTTTTCCTGCATCTAGCTTGTCCAGTCCTTTTATAATTTTATAATTGCAATATAATTTACGGTGATTCAGAAGCTTTCTAGTCATGGCTTGTCAAATTTCTTTTAAAGATCAATACAAGGGGAGGTTAATGGCTTAAATAGATTGGTAGGTCATTTGCTTTATTCTACAGTCTGAACATGTCCGTTTTGGAGATGCTTAGTTCATCCCTGTAGAAAGGAAGGAGCAAATAAAGATTGTTGCTGTTATAAGTTACACTGAATAGACGAAGCAGATCATTAATCTTGAGTCACATTAAGCACGTGAATAGCAGCAATGCGTGTCATTATTCTTTTGCTGATATGAAGATAGCAAAGCAAATGTAGGTGTTGGTCCTTGTCAGTGTCCAGAGCAGCTTTCCCCATTGTAAAAGCAAGTTGCAACAATGCCTTTGTTGTTCTTCCTGTACAGGGAATGCCCTATTGGACTGGGAAAGGGCACTGAACATTCTTGGCCATATTCTGCAGCACCACCTGTCACACCAGCTTTCAATACTGATAATCTTTCTTCCACCAGTGTCAGTTCTCCATTGTATGATTTTTCTGGAATCTATAACCTTTCCCCAATTAAACCATATAATTGCCAACACTTGAAGCAATTACATAAAATTAAAGTATGGGAATGTCACTGCTTCAAGGTGTAGTATCTTTAGTTCTGAGGGGTCAAGTAAAGAACCTTCACGTTGATCGCGGCCCTGTTTCCACCAATCTTTCCACCACCACGCACAAGAAGCACAAGAAGCGACAAGACAGACACCATTGTATGCAGATGCCGAGAAGTGTGTTCAGCTCTGGCTGAACAATTTCTAAGCTTGTGTGTGGACTCGATAAGAAGATGCCCTGTGAAGCTATATAATGTAACTTTGTATGTATTCAAAAAAACAAAACTGAAGAAGGGTGACAACTCGAAACCTCACCTCTCTGTTCCCATCACATATGCTGTCTGACCCGCAGATTCCTCCAGTACCTCCCATGTTTTGATCAGGATTTCAGCATCTGCAGTTCCATGTGCCTCTAAATGTATTATTCATTTGGATACTAGAATCTCACACATGCAAAAAAACAGCTAGCAAGAAAAGAAACTTAATCCATTAAGCCTGCAAATGCTTGGAAACCTGAAGTAAAAATATAGAATGCTGGAAATACTCCCTTTCGTGTCAATGATCTTTTACCTTTTATTATAAACCACGAATCATGACAAGAGTACCATGACAAACATTTTTATCACTTACAGGAAGTTAATGTCACTAACAATGCCATCTATCAGTCTGCACTAAGAAGGTGGTTTAGGGCAAGCATATTTGTTAATGTGGAGTCACAGTCAAGTAAGGACAACAGAATTCCTACCCTGCACATATTTGTGAACAAGATGGGATTTTTTAACAAACTGGTGACAGTACAAATATTCCACTGTAAACAGAATCACAGCTTGTAATTGGGATTAGTTTTTATCACTGGCTAAGTTAATTACTTGAATTTAAATTTCCCAGCTGACATGGTCTACATTCTATGACACGGTGAGATTCTTATTTCTGTCTCAAAATCAAAATTATAGATGCTGGATGCTAATCTGGTATATTAAGCATTATGTTGCCGTCTTCTCACATCCACCAGACCCTGTTCCCTCTGCCCCTAGAGCTCTGTAACAATGCCAAAAGCTTCAAATCTAGTGCTTGAGTCTCCATCATTCAGGAAGAGCATGACTGTTCCACTACATCAGGTTCACCTTTCTCATCTCCACATCCTTTGATTCCGTGCCCAAAACGTTTAACAACCTACCTTCAATCTGCTCAATGACTGGGTCTCCAGGAGCCTCTAGGGTGAGAGTTACCTCATCTGGAAACAATAACTTTCTCTTCATCTCAGTTTTAAATGTGCCAAGGATTATGCCCCTGGGTGAAAAAAATGCTTAATTTGATCTCCTCTAAACTTTACCTTAAATCTGTGTCTTTCTCGTTACACCACTTATGTGGTAAAAGGTTCACGACTGTCCACCCCACCTTTGCCCCTCATGTTTGTACCTCTTCATCAGTCCCCTTCGGTCTTCTCCATTCCAAGGAAAACAAACCCAGCCTATCTAGACTTCCTTAAACTGAGTCCTTTGTGGACTTCCTGAATAAAGTCATTGCACCAGTTTTCGTTTTGTTCGATCCTCTCACTTAATGTTTGCTCCTCAACCAATCAGCAAGGCAAAAATAATTTGAAAGTAATCAGACTTCATTTCCTCAAAGTACATCAATAATGCTGCTTTTTAACTCCAACAGAAGTGCGGAACAGATGAACTCATGGATCACCCGGATCAATCTCGTGGCCGCCATGTTTTCTTCACCTCCATTCCCAGCAGCTATTGGTTCAAAGAGGAAGTTTAGTCGACCAATATACCCAGCCACTGTCTCTAAACAGAAAGAGGTACAATCCTGTGGGGATTGACATATTTTAGTTGAACTGTGTTATTTCTACCAAAATATCTCCTTCCAAAACAATAGTAGTTGCTATGAAATCCACTGAGATCTGGTAATAACTGGTCAATTGGGTAACATTGGTCGGGTACAAACATGTCGACTTTCCCTTCTGGAGGACATCTCTCTGTAAAATGTCACCTTTCCCACTGTTTTTATTGTCTGTTACAAGATGCTTGCTATTAGTAGGTATATCTTTGACCCTCAATTATTTCCTCCTTTAGGTTAGTTTATTTTTTGTGTGTATGCTTTTGACATATTGCATTGCTCTTGGTCACTACAGATTGCCCTCTTCCGTTCTTTGTTTAGTTGTCTCCCTGTTTCTGGCTCCAAAGCCAGGCAGACTCAACTCTGAATCATTAGCTTGTGTAAATGAACGAGATCACGCACCCAATGTCACTATCGGGGACCATCATGGTGCTGAGACGTTAAAATCCGTTCAAAGATCCAGCAGCACTTTTGAGAAAGTATTTGGGGAGTTATCCCCAATATCCTGGCCGATACTTATTCTTCAAACACAGGTAGTAAAAATATTTCAGTGAATGACATTGCTGAGTTAGGATCACTAGTTTACAAAATTCTTCTTCCATAATTTTGCTTCTTTCTTGTTGATGTTTTGTGAGTGGAGCTGAAGCAGTCTTCAGCAAACCTATTGTACAGGTTAGCTCGTTTACAGGTGACCCCCACATTATGGATGGGTTACGTTAGAAAATGGTTTGTATCGTGAATTTCCATAACACAAAGGCACGTCTTCGGCATGTGCATCGAGAAATGCAAGCTGAATAAAATTAATTTTCTATTTATTTACTTTTCATCAAATAAATTCTGTAGGAATCTGAGTTTTACTTGAGATCTCATTTTAAGTAGTGATTAGTGAATTCTGCAAGGGTGAATTTTCGCTTCCTGAACGCACACAACACAAGGATTACCGATACTGGGTTCACACAGAAGTCAGAAATCTCTACAACATTAGTTTCACTACTTATAATAAGCTGCCTCGGCAAGGCCAGCAGCATCTTCAAGGACCAGTCTCATCCTGGTCACACTCTCTTCTCCTCTCTCCCCTCAGGCAAGAGGTACAGAAGTGTGAAAACGCACACCTCCAGATTCAGGGACAGTTTCTTCCCAGCTGTTATCAGGCAACTGAACCGTCCTCTCACCAACTAGAGAGCGGTCCTGAGCTGTCATCTACCTCATTGAAGACCCTTGGACTATCTTTAATCGTACTTTACTGGATGTTATCTTGCACTAAGCATTATTCCCGCTATCATGTACATATACACTGCAGATGGTCAATTATGATCATGGAGAGTCCACTGACTGCTCAGCACGCAACTAAAAGCTCGTCACTGTACTTCAGTACACGTGACAATAAAATAAACTAAGCTAACACAGTTAAAGATGACAAAGCACTCCAAAAGTTGACAGTATCCTCATCTACCATGCCCTCATCTAGAATGGGTTCCTTCATTTCAGAGAGACCAAGCTTAGACTGGGCGATCGTTTGGCTGAACTTACACTCAGTCTGCCTTGGCCCACAAAATCTCCCGGTTGCCAAACATTCCTATACTGAGCTTTCTGTCCTGGGCTTTCTCCATTGCCAGAGTGAGGACACACACAAATTGGAGGAACATCTCATATTTCGCTTGGGCAACTTACAGCCCAGCGGTATGAACATTGATTTCCCTAATTTCAAATAAGCCCTGCATTCCCCCTCTCCCCCCTCCTGCCCCCACCCTAGTCGTCCTCCCTGTATCCCGAGGCACCCACTTGTCTCAGCAATGAACTTCATGCTTTGTTTCAGGAGGCACAGCTTGAATCTCATGACTCCATGTTGCAGTCGATTTTGGATGATCTTGATGATCACCAGCTGAATGTTCCAGACAAGAAAAGCAAAGCAAGGGAGTTTGAGGAGTACAAAATGAAGCAGGAATATTTTGAATATGAGGTAAGGTTTTAAAATGTGGGTATGAGCTGGGTTTGTGATACATAGCAATGACAGATTGGTTGGGTAGTAAGCTTGCAGACAACACAAAACCTGGTGGAGTCCTGGACACTGAAGGAGGCTGTCAAAGGATAAGCAGGACATAGATCAGTTACAAATATGGGCAGAGAAATGGCAGATGCATTTACAACCTAAAAGTATGAACATTGAATTCTCCACGTGAGAGAGAGAGAGAGAGATGTTTCATCATTGCTGATCTGGCCTGAGTACTGTACATAGAGGGAGATGAATGAGAACAGTTGGCGACTGTGAGATGCCAAAGGGAGCAGTTGGTGGAAACATGAAATGAAAGATAATACTGAGCAGATCATGTAGCATCAGGAGAGAGTGAAAAACAGGTGGGGGATTTGACATCAGAATTACTTCATCTGGTTAATCTGCAAAGGATTAACAGCAACTTGCATTGATAGTGAAATTAATATTAGAGTGTTTAACTTCAGGAAAAGAGGAAATCTTTTCTGCACACTCTTCAGCGTTATCAAACCTTCCTCCAATGTGGAAATCAAACTGTACATGGTATTTTGGCTACTCTTGTGTGATGCACAATGTGCTTTGATCCTTTCCACCAAACTACCCTTGATGATTTTCAAATCCATTTAATTTTTGCAGAAGTGTCGAATTGAAACTTATGTGAAGCTTTTAAAAATTAAGCTGAAAGAAGGCACTGATGATCTGGACAAATTGGAAGCACAGCTGTTTAATACCTTGGAAGGAGAAGGATGCAACTTAAAAAAATCACATTCCAGTCCATCTCTCAATCAAGAACAGGTACCGGTTGTCAAGGTGAAGAGAAATGTATCAGAGCGAAGGACCTACAGGAAAATTATTCCGAGCAGGCATAGAAAATTAATATAAAAATAATTGTATATAAAATACATTGATAAAAAATGATTGAGTGACCTGTGGAAATCTGACTCCGGTAAGCAAATACATGAAGAAAATGGTCAAGAAAATATGAGGTAAAACTGTAGTAAACAACATGGGGAGGTTGGGAGGGGGGGGGGGGTGGGAGAGAGGAGGGAGGTATTTTATTTTTGTAATCTCTTTGTGAATTTTAAAGGTCATTTTATTATGTTGCACATTCCACATTTGGAGCCTCCTGGCTCAGTCATGTGTTAGTTTATTATTGTCACGTGTACCGAGGTACAGTGAAAAGCTTTTGTTGTGTGCTAATCAGTCAGAGGAAAGACTGTACATGATTACAATATCCATTGTGTACAGATACATGATAAATAGAATAACATTTAGTGCAAGGTAAAGTCCGATTAAATATAGTCCAAGAGTCTCCAGTGAGGTAGATAGTTGCTCAGGTCCGCTCTCTAGTTGGTGATAGGATGGTTCAGTTGCTGATAACAGCTGGGAAGAAACTGTCCCTGAATCTGGATGTGTGCGTTTTCACACTTCTGTACCTCTTGCCCGATGGGAGAGGGGAGAAGAGTGTGTGTCTGAGGTGAGACTGGTCCTGATGATGCTTTTAGCCTTGCCGAGGCAGCGTGAAGTGTAGATGGTCATTGGAAGGGAGGTTGGTCTGAGTGATGATCTGGCTGAGTCCACAATCTAAGTAGAAGACTTCAAAATAAACTTCTTCACAATTCAGCAGAGGGTTAGGGTGAAAACACTGCCTAGCGATACACTGCCTAGTCTTCTTCTTCGAGTCCGTTGCAATCTCAGAGGCCGTTCTGCCAGTATCTGGCGCAGGTCACAGCTGGTCGGGTCGGTTCAGCCAGGTCCTGGGGGCTGCACTGGGGGGCATCGTCACACTCCAGTAGGTGGGACATTGTCTGTACTGCTCAACAGCTGCATGTGTCTTCTGCCTGGTAGTTCCATGCTTTCATAAGTGCTGTGCACCTCCCCTGCTCCACTCGTAATCTGTTGAGGGTCTTCCAGGTTGGCCATGGGAGGTCGTGCCCGCTGGCGAGGCATTCAGTCGGAGTGATTCCTCGCTCCATCCAGTCGTGGACTCGTGCGTTGAGCTGGTTCCATTCATCTTTCCAAATGTTGGTCCTTGCTGTTTCTTTGGTTGTCTGGAGAGGTGGGACTGTCTGCAACAAACTGGCTCTGGATTTCAGTCGGGGTGGAGGTGCTGTGTGTCCGTGCAGGGGGTGCCTGGTATCGATCTCCTGTGCTCTCCGCTCGTCTTGGGCGATGATGGATCGTCTGATATGGGGGGGGGGGGGGGCAATACCAGCTAGGGCGTAGAGGCACGGGACTGGCGTTGTCTTTATGCGTCGCGTGATAATGCGGCAGGTGTCGTTGAGGGCTGTGTCAACCAGTTTGGTGTGGTGGGAGCGGCTGCAGGTTGAGCACGCGTGCGTATTCAGCTGTGGAGAAGCACAGGGCTAGGGCAGTTGCACGGATGGCTGGCTGGTGGATCAGCGCCCCACTTTGAGTTTACCAGTTGCGAGTGTTGACCTTGGCTTTGGTGTTCTGAAGGTGGGTTTTGATGGAGAGTGTCCTGTCGAGTGTGACCCCGAGGTACACGGCGTGGAAGTGGTTGGAGAGTTGGTGGCCATCCCATGAGACGCTCAGCTGTTTTCCTGCATCTCGATTTTTAAGATGGAAGCTGCATAGTTGGGTTTTTGATGGGTTGGGTTTCAGGTGGTTGTTATTGTCGTAGGTTGTCATCTCTTGGAGGGCGCTTTCCAGGACAGACTCGATCTTCTGGAAGTTCTCCTGTTGGGTGGTGATGCAGAGGTCATCAGCATAGATGAAGCGGCGGCATTATGGGCGAAGTGGTTGGTCGTTGGTGTAGATGTTGAAGAGGAGGGGGGCCCGTACGCTGCCTTGTGGTACGCCATTCTTTTGGGCTTTCCATTTGCTCTTCTTGTCGTTTTATACACTGCCTAGTGCATCATGATCTGTATGGAATGACTGGAAGTATAAAACTAATGTAGCATGGATTTCAGCTGGTTATTGTTGGTTACAAGCCTGCTGGAAAATGGATGCTTTTTTGTGGCAAACCATGATGAGAAATTGACGAAAGACTACCTCTGCTCTGGTCATATATGTGCTAGACAGAGTGAGATGAAAGACGATTTCTGTTGAGCATAAATATCACAGACAAGTTGAAGCAAATAACCATATAACCATATAACAATTACAGCACGGAAACAGGCCATCTCGGCCCTTCAAGTCCGTGCCGAACAACTTTTTTCCCTTAGTCCCACCTGCCTGCACTCATACCATAACCCTCCACACCCTTCTCATCCATATGCCTATCCAATTTATTTTTAAATGATACCAACGAACCTGCCGCCACCACTTCCACTGGAAGCTCATTCCACACCGCTACCACTCTCTGAGTAAAGAAGTTCCCCCTCATGTTACCCCTAAACCTCTGTCCCTTAATTCTAAAGTCATGTCCTCTTGTTTGAATCTTCCCTATTCTCAAAGGGAAAAGCTTGTCCACATCAACTCTGTCTATCCCTCTCATCATTTTAAAGACCTCTATCAAGTCACCCCTTAACCTTCTGCGCTCCAGAGAATAAAGACCTAACTTATTCAACCTATCTCTGTAACTTAGCTGTTGAAACCCCGGCAACATTCTAGTAAATCTCCTCTGTACCCTCTCTATTTTGTTGACATCCTTCCTATAATTGGGCGACCAAAATTGTACACCATACTCCAGATTTGGTCTCACCAATGCCTTGTACAATTTTAACATTACATCCCAGCTTCTATACTCAATGCTCTGATTTATAAAGGCTAGCATACCAAAAGCTTTCTTTACCACCCTATCTATATGAGATTCCACCTTCAAGGAACTATGCACAAGGAACAAATGGCCTGTTTCTGTGCTGGAAGTCCCATCTACAGACAGGCTTTGGGTAAACCCTCCATATTTTGACATATTTGCAGACCTCCAAAGATTTAGTCATCATGAAAAGCAACTGTTGTCAACTACGATCTCCACTCTAGTGAATATTTGCATGCATAAAGAGTAAAAAGAGGAAGAAAAACTAAATTTAAAATAAACAGCTATGAAAAGCCAAGCAGATGTTGCAAGGCAGAGCACCTTAGGACTACAGTTGAAATATTGGCATAAA
The DNA here is from genome assembly GCA_963514005.1 of Raja brachyura. The sequence continues at coordinate 715,693 of OY740815.1, forward strand.
TTGGCTCCTTTTCATAGACCTCCACCCGATTAAAAGATCATTAGTCGAATGGAAAAGGAACAATGCGATAACAAAGTAAGTTACTTTTACTTTGCTTTTGGTCCAGTTCTCCATTATTTTACAATTACTCTTTGTGATGCTTGCGTTTTATCAAAAGCAGGTCAGAAGAGATATCTTAACTTTGCACAATAATGATAGAGAGTCAACAGCCCATTTTATACTCAACAGCTTCCATGGAAATAATTATGGGAGATGATGTAAAATGGGCTGCAAATTCAACATCTGTTTTATACGACTGCATAAAATCCAAACAATCCCTGCACATGCTGCATTTTTACTTTCTTTCCTTTTTATTTAAGGCAGAAACTAGAGGTTATCATCGTCTAAATTATATAGCGACTGAGTGGATAAGGCCAATGAGCCTCTGACAAGCCTTGTTAGTCTGTCAATTGGATCTAATGTACACACAGAAGGAAGCTGTGTGGAGTTTTTTTAAGGCATTTAGTTGGTGATTCAAAGTAACAATAGGGATTAATGTGGTCACTCATAATGGGAGTGAAAAATAGTGAGTTCCCAACTTTTAGACCAATCATAACTTCTCCATCAACTTTGCATTGACAGGTGACTGACAGTAGGACAGCTTTTGCACATGTGTGGTAATCTGATTACAATGAGTGTATGACTCCAGCGATGGAATGTAAGCTTTTGCACTGGAACCAAAACCTATCATTAATTTTAATGAAATATTCACTGTTAGCAAAATGAAATAGATTTCAGAATTTCTCAGGAAATGCACTGTAGTTACTGCCACATAAGTTTGAGCAGAAATTAGCAGGTTTTTATTGGTGTGTAACAGTACATCAGTCCACAAACTCGAACAAAGATAAATAAAAAGCTAAAGTGAATATCTGAATCACTCCAAACTTTAACCGCAACAGAGGATTTCATTTCAAAATTGGAATTATTTCTGCAGTTTCAAGTCCTTTAAATATTTTATAGGATGATGAAAAGCCTGTGAAATGCCTGTCCTAAAAAAAAAGCCCATATCCCATCTCAAGAGAGTGAGAGTGTTTAATTGTCATATGTACCAAAACAGCACAGTGGATCTTTTTACTTGCAGCTGCATAACAGGTCTGTAAACACAGTATTTAATAGATAACACAATAAACAGGCAAATAATGTCCAATTACTTTAAAAAAACAATATAAGTTCAAAACAAAACAAAGGCCAGAAGTCCCGAGTGCAACCAAGACAGTCCATAGTTTGAAATTTAGTTGGTGTTTGTAGTGTTTAATAGCCAGATGATTGTTGGGAAGAAGCGGTTCCTGAACCTGGAACTCACGGTTTTCAGACTCCTGTACCTTCTGCCCAATAGCAAGAGTGAAATGAGAGCATGACTAGGGTGGTGTGGGTCATTGATGATGATAATGTCATCTCTCTGCCCTGAATATACCTAACAATTGGAATTGCTATTTGATTTATTGTGTCACATGCACCAAAATACAGTGAAAAACATTGTTTTGTATGTTGCCCAGGCAGCTCATGCCATACATGATGAGTACAACAGGTAGTGCAAAAGAGAAAATTAACAGTACAGAATATGGTGTTCCAGCTACAGAAAACAAACCCAGCCCATTGGGTAGCAAATTCCAAAGATTCACTCATTTCTGCATGAAGAAATGTATTCTCATTTCTGACCCAAATGGCCAATCTCTTTAGACTGTGACCTCTGATTCTCGATCATCCCAGCCACATTCTACCCTGTTGCCCCACTGCAACTGCAAGAGGTAATCTAAATGAAATGCACAAAGTTGCATTGGGGCTCAGTCTGCTTATCCCACGCATCAATCTGGTAGGTTTATCCTTCCTTAAGTAAGGACATCAGACTTAAACACAAGGTCTAGCCACACTCGGACTCTAGCTAATTAGAGCAAGATGCATCAAATCAACGCAAATGTTCTTGCAATGAAAGCCAACATATTGATTGTACAGAAACATCGATCAACTCTCCTCACTTAGCCAGTATTAGATAATAAAACAGTGAAAGCTTCTTGTTATTATGGCACTTTACCCCGTTATAATGAGGGTTATGTTTTGTTCCTCAGATTTCCTTTTTAAAACCCAGATATTGCCCTAAATCTGATATTGACAAATAAACCCAATCGATCCCAAACACAGTTACAATGATTTCACACGATGGCCAGTGTCTCCCATTCTGTAGTAGCTAGATACCTACGGAGCTAGATACCTACAGGAGCTAGATACCTACAGGAGCTAGATACCTACGGAGCTAGATACCTACAGGAGCTAGATACCCACAGGAGCTAGATACCTACAGGAGCTAGATACCTACAGGAGCTAGATACCTACGGCAGCTAGATACCTACAGGAGCTAGATACCTACGGAGCTAGATACCTACAGGAGCTAGATACCTACAGGAGCTAGATACCTACGGCAGCTAGATACCTATGGCAGCTAGATACCTACAGGAGCTAGATACCTACGGAGCTAGATACCTACAGGAGCTAGATACCTACAGGAGCTAGATACCTACGGCAGCTAGATACCTACAGGAGCTAGATACCTACGGAGCTAGATACCTACAGGAGCTAGATACCTACAGGAGCTAGATACCTACGGCAGCTAGATACCTATGGCAGCTAGATACCTACAGGAGCTAGATACCGACAGGAGCTAGATACCTACAGGAGCTAGATACCTACGGGAGCAGCAGTGAACAGATGGTCATCAATATTTTTTGGTGAATATTTTTAACAGATCTCAAATGGTTTACTTCCACAGGTTTAACTGCACTTAATGAGGTTGTTTTTGGTCAAACAATGACTATTCAACTTAACTCTTTTTCTCAACCCATTATCTATCTAGTAGAAAAATGCTGAAAATAAAGGAGCGAATCGTATTTTGAAATTAGGGGATTTTGATGTTGTCCATTTGCAGAGCGTAAGGTGAGCTTGGCTGCAGAATGGCGCCGAGAACTACTGAATCAAAGCAGTTATATAGTGATAACTATATATTGGCACTATACAGTAATCTCAAAAACAATCCTTGGTGAACAGAACCACCAGGGGGCAGCCTCTGCCTGTTAGTCTGTTCAGATGATGCCACTCTTAAATTTAAATGAAGAGGGGAAACTAGAAATCTGAAATAGGGACAGAAAATGCTGGAAGTATTTTCTTTAACAAAAAAATCAGATGAATATTTATATGCAGATCTTACATCAGAATTGGAAACTGATTTCTAGCACTGAGAGAAAATCTGATGTGTATTTTAACTCGGTAAATCACTGTCATGTGAGCATGTTCTTGTTTTATTGTGCATATCTGCAACTCAGGTCAAGGGATGCTGAATATACAGAACATAGAGCTGTGATATAACATTTCTATAAAAGGTCTATTTTTTCAATTGAGCAAAAAATAATTGTGTGCTATTTTAGTAAATAATTGTGCCTTATAGTGTTATAATGAGAGTTCTTTTACAAGATATATAGTATTAATTGTTTTTAAAGCTGTTTTTTGTAGCCCAAAGCTGTTAAATAAATTGGAATGATTTCTACATTTGTGTATTTTCATAAAAGACTGGTATATTATTTGCAAATCTTTAAATTCCAGCCAAGCAGTTGGTCAATGCAACCTTTGCGTGGCAAACATCATTTTTCCGAAATAATACAATCAAAATAAACTGGTTAGTTTGAAGATCCTTGATATGCAAAGAGCAGCTGTGTTGGAGTAAGGTGGTGAGCAGCTGTGTGGGAGTGAGGTGGGGATAGTTGGGATGAACATTAAGAAACACAGTTAAAGGAAAATCCACCCGCAAATCAGCATGGGCCAGTTTTGGTGCTCTATGACTGTGTGGCTCCCATCGTCAATGGATCCCTCGGCCACAGCAACATGAAGGTAAAGGAAGTGTCGGGAGGAACTGCAGGTGCTGGTTTAAACGGGAAATAGACACAAAGTGCTGGAGTTACTCAGCGGGACAGGCAGCATCTCTGGAGAAAAGGAATAGGTGACATTTGGGTCAAGACCCTTCCTCAGACTGAGTCAGGAGAAAGAACTGAGGAAGGGGCTCGACCCAAATTGCAACACCAGAGATGCTGCCTGTCCCGCTGGGTTACTCAAGCCTTTTGAGTATAATAAGTTGGGAGGTCATGTTGCAGTTGTATAAGACATTGGTGAGACCTTGTTTAGAATATTGTGTTCAGTTCTGGGCACCGTGTTATAGGAAAGATATTGTCAAGCTTGAAAGGGTTCAGATAAGATTTATGAGGATGCTGCCAGGACTAGAGGGTGTGAGCTATAGGGAGAGGTTGAGTAGGCCGGGTTTGTATTCCATGGAGCGCAGGAGGATGAGGGGAGATCATATAGAGGTGTATAAAATCATGAGAAGAATAGATCAGGTAGAGGCACAGAGTATTTTGCTCAGAGTAGGGGAATCGAGGACCAGAGGACATAGGTTTAAGGTGAAGGGGAAAAGATTTAATAGGAATCCGAGGGGTCACTTTTTCACACGGAGGTGTATGGAACAAGCTGCCAGAGGGGGTAGTTGAGGCTGGGACTATTCCATTGTTTAAGAAACAATTAGACAGGTACATGGATAGGACAGGTTTGGAGGGATATGGGCCAAGCGCAGGCAAGCAGGGCTAGTGTAGCTGGGACATTGTTGGTCAGTGTGGGCAAGTTGGGCCGAAGGGCCTGTCTCCACACTGTATCACTCTCTGACTCTACAGGTAAAGCCAGCTTCAATTGTCTGCTTAAAGCCTTAATTAACAAGAGTTATAATTATTCGCAGACTTCGAATGCACTGAAGAATTTTGTACAGAGCCTCAAACCATGTTGTTTATCATCACTGTACACATATATGTTAGGGCCCAGAGCTAATTTAGGTAACAAAAGATTCAATCCCATTTAGTGATTGTGTTTTAAAATGTAATTTATGTTATGCATGAAAGAAATCGGAGACCAGTTAAAACTGAGTCTTTGAAGATCTCACTATTTCTCTTTCTGCCACGATGGGATTCAATGCAGACGGCAGGGTGGCATTGTGACAACTGCTGATTTAAAGGTTAACCACAGCCTGGCAACATTTCTACTTCATGTCGGGATTGTAGGTATACCTGACATAATGGATCTTACTTTAAAAAGTATAAAGCCTTTCTACATTGAGGATTTATACAACTCGAGTTCCATGGCTACAAATATTAACTGATTTAATTAAAACGTAAATGGTTGAAGTGGTGCCAAGGGTGATTTTAAATGGCCCTGCACTTCCCTTTTCAGTTTTGCAGAGGATCAAAGAGAAAGCTGGTGAAGAAGGATTGGAGAAAGCTTGAGTGAAGCATAAACATTTCTATAGATCTGTCTTGCCAATTGTTTTTTCACTCCGCAGTAAAAACTTAGCAATATTAAATCATTTTGATGAAGAGTCCCAAACCGAATCTGTCCATTATCTCCACAGATGCTGCCTGGCCTGCTGAGTTCCAAAGTTCTTTGTATATTGCTCAAGATTCCAGCATCTGCAGTTTCTTGTGTCTCTAGGAAAGTGAAATGTGTGCCAGCATTGCAGTTCAGTATGAAGATGTGATATTGCCAAGAGCGCTCTCCTGGTTCCCGATAATAGAAGACCATTCGTCTCTTATCCTACTCCACAATTCCAATATGGGAAAGGCTCTTCATCAACTCCACGTTCCCATCCTACTCTTGCATCATGTGATCACACACTCTATTAATCCCAGTTTTCAATACATGCATCAAACACTTCATGGTCAAGCATCATGTTGCTGCTGTTATGTACTTCTAATCTATATGACCAAACCTTCAATCTAATATCATAACTCCTACTCTTGGACTTTCCAGTCAAGGGAGTCAGTATCATGATCCACCCTGTCAAAATGGATTTTAAAAATATATAATTCAATATGATTATTGTGTAAGAAGGAGCTGCAGATGCTGGTTTAAACTGAAGATAGCCAAAAAGGATTGTGACCAGAAATGTCACCCATTCCTTCTCTCCAGAGATGTTGCCTGTCCCGCTGAGTTACTCCAGCATTTTGTATCTACAATATGATTTTATTCATTTTTCTAAACTGAAAAAAATATACTAATTCTTTCCAAATTTCCATCTCACCATAGGATTCAATCCAGTATAACCTCCTATTTCCAACACTTCTAAAGATAATATATCTTCTTTTAGATAAGACCTAACCTGTGTAGAGCTTCCATATGTAATCTTTTAAAGTTTGCAGACAACACCATGATTGCTGGGGTTTAAAGAGACCAGTGAGATATAGATCAGCTGCAGAAACAGGTAGATAAATGGCAGATGGAGTTTAATCTGTGCAAGTGTGAGGTGTTGTCATTTGGCAGGTCAAATATAAGGAAAAGTATACAATAATGGCATGACCCTTTACTGCATTGATGTACAGAGGATCCAGCCACACAAGTAGATAGAAGGCTTCCCGAAGTGGCTGTGGACTGGTAACGCGGCTGGAGGCCCTTATTGAGGCGGCACGGTCTAGATGCCTCCCGGGCCGGGGCCTCGCGGGTTGAAGCCCGGGTCAGGTGAAGCGGCTTGGGCCCGGGTCGGCACCATGGAGGCGTGAAGTGGGGCATCGACAGCGGTGAAGCCTCACGACGATGCGGCCTCGGCGGTCGATGAGAGCGTGGAGGACCACCGTGTGGGGGGGGGGGGTGGATAGAACAATGGACAATGGGGACACGGTGTGGGGTAACTGTTGGTGGGGGGGACAAAAAGAGGAGCTGGCGTACTTTGTCAGTGACGTAGGTAGCTGCTATTTGTGTACATTGTGTACGCAAACAAAGAATCTCACTGTCTAGTCACATGTGACAAAGTATTCCTATTCCTAGAGTGGTAGTGAAGGCATCTGGTATGCTTGATTTCATAGGTTGTGGCATTGAGTATAAGAGTCAGGTAGACACGACACAGCATTATAGGACTTTGGTTAGGCTGCGTTTGGAGTATTGCATCACCACATTGCAGGAGGATTTGGAAATACAGAGGATATTTACCAGAATGATGCCTGGTTTCAGGGGTATTAGGTAGTGGGAGAGGTTGGACAGACTTGGATTGTTTTCTCTGGACACCGGAGGTAGTGGCAAGACCCGATAGAAATGTATAAAATGATGAGCAGTGTACGTAGATAAGGTAGACAGAGCCTTTTTCCCAGGAAAGAAACAATGAAAATATAGAGGGCACAGCTTTAAGGTGAAAGGGCAAATTTAAAGGAGATTTGTGGGATGACTTTGATTGCCTGGAGCACACTGCCAGGGCTGATGGTTGAGGCAGATGCAATAGCAACATTTAAGAAACGTTTGGATTGGCACGTGGATATGCAGGGAATGGAGGGATATGGATTATGTGCAGATAGACAAGATATGGTCATGGCATCATGTTCGGCACAGACATTGTGGGCTGAAGGGCCTGTTCTTGTGCTGTACTGTTCTATAAAATCCTACAATTTCCATTCTGATATGATTACTCATCAGATTCCTTCTAAAAATACAAATATTCAACATTCACTAGTTCCTACTTATCTATGGCTTATTACTCTACAATCTTTAGCCAGTAAAATCTCTATTAGATTTTTCCCTGGACAATTTTCCTTTCACAAAGCCATACTGACTTACCTGACCTTTCCCGGGCCTGTTATTACGTCCTTAATAAAACATTTTGGCATTTTTCATCCTTTTTGTCAAATTTATTTTACTTATATTCCATCACTCTCTTTTATCTTATTTAGCAAGGTTACACCTCCTACCTTTCGATACATGAGGTCCACTCTAGAATCAAGAGGGTTTAGAAAGATGAAATCCTTTACCAACACTGACTGCAGAATCTCATTTAAAATGATAGTGAGGGGCCGTTAAGTCTGCGGTTACCAGCTTTTAGCTCGAGTATTTTTTTAACTAATGTACACTACTTCCTCACTCTTGTGTACGCTTGGTCCCCACAATTCCTCCTTTGTTTTTATGTTCTCTGAAAGTAGGCCTTTGTTTAACATCTCTATCCTTTCTTGAATCTTCATTGTAGTTTCTTATTCTTCTTACTAGATTCTACAGGACCACAGTTTACTTTCAGTAATCTCTTCCTTTTCACACGTGTCGTCTTTTGGAATTGGGTTTAATATCTTTTGATCATTTTTTCTGATGCATAACTATCCCCTTATTCATTTCCTGGTTACCCTTTGCTGATACTGAAAGCCTGCCCAAGCATCTTCTAACATTATTCAACTGTTCCATTCTCCATACCACAGCATCATTTCACACGTGCCCAAATTATCCTTCATTTGGCAGTTTCTTGGACAAGTACCTAACCAATTTGAACTCTTTTCAGATCTTTACATTTTCCTCACATCTTAACATCTCGGTTAGCTTCAAATCAATATCAGAATGGGTGAATTTAACATTGCCCTCAATAAAATAATGAATGTAGATTGTAGGTAGCTCTACATCAGATCTAAGAGTTTCTTTTTAATCTCCGTCATCATTAATTGCTCCAGTGAGCCACCACTTCACCACTTTTTACCTTTTATCTTTTTTGCCCAAGAGAATCTTACAATATCAGCCCTTTATTACTTTGTACACACACATTGATTCTATATCCGTGGATTCAGCTCCTTTTAATCTTACTGCCTTTACTCCATATTTTATTTTCAAGTCACCTCATGTCCTTTTCCATATTAGATTCATTTATGTTAAAGTCTCCATGTTTTATTAAACTTCTCCTGGGACCTTGGCAAACATTATTCCCTAAATCAAAATCCCGGAAATACTAATTAACTGTTAGATGACTGTATGCAAAACCACTGTTATGTTTAATGTATGATGGCTCAGAATGTGATAAGATTTTCTACTCCTTCATTTCTCACGCCAAATTGATGCCCAACTCATTGTTTATAATGAAGATAGAAACAAAAAGCTGGAGTAACTCAGCGGGACAGGCAGCATCTCTGGAGAGAAGGAATGGGTGACGTTTCTGGTCGAGACCCTTCAGATTCTTTATAATCTGTGCAGGACAACAATGGGTGAAAAGGGCCAGAAAGATGAGCCTATCAGGAATATTTTGAAGTCTGTAGATCACATACCATCACAGAGCACTATTAAAACCCCATGTGGACAATACATTTTAATAGGAAGTGAGACAATATTTTAAAGATCATTTCACTGATATACAAATTCAAAACATCTATTATAGTTAGTGATATAAAACCATCAACCAAAGCAATACAAAATGCATTCACAACAGGGGCCCATCACTTCAGCTCTGTGCTTCACGGTAACCTTTGTTTCTGCGTTAGACTCATTAAGAAAACAAACAGTGGAACCCAAACTTCATTAGCCCCTATTAACCCGGCAGGAGTAACACTCCAGGCTCCACTCCGCTCTCTCTTATTCAAAGATTAGCTTCAGAGATACTCAAAGGAGACAGCTAGAAACTCTTAAAAAGGGATTTAGAACTTTTGTCAGCAGTTTGCATGTTCTTTCTCACTGCACAAAGTAATGGTTAGGTGAATAAAGTGAACAATCACTTAAAAGCCATTGAATACACACAGCAGCACTTTTTGCAGGATTTTAAGTCACGCTGGCTGGTCATACAGTGAAAACTATTAATGAAGTGATTGGACTAGCAGCACATACAAGTATGAACATGGGACTGACTCCAGTTCAGACAGCATATTGCTCCATAGCTGGATCATTTTCAGAACTACCAGGAATTATTGCAGCCTAAACTAAATTATTTCCTCCAAACTGTTTCACATAAATCATACAATGTGGAACTAGTCATTCAAACCAATACCATGTCATCATGATGTTGTTAAAGAAGGAACTGCAGATGCTGGAGAATCGAGGGTTACACAAAAAGCTGGAGAAACTCAGCGGGTGCAGCAGCATCTAAGGAGCGAAGGAGATAGGCGACGTTTCGGGTCGAGACGGGTCTGAAGAAGGGTCTCGACCCGAAACGTCGCCTATCTCCTTCGCTCCTTAGATGCTGCTGCACCCGCTGAGTTTCTCCAGCTTTTTGTGTAACCCACCATGTCATCATGAACTATTCAAAGAAAAGGCTCCTAAAATACGCTGGCTAAAATGAGTATGTGAAATCCTGGCTTCTTTACAAAAGATAGAGAGTACAAGACCAAGGAAGTAATGAGGAACCTTTATAAAACACTGCTTCAGCCACAACGTAAGTCTAATTCTGGGCACCACACTTTAGAAAAGGATACAGAAAAGCTCAGTGTGAAGAAGGGTCTCAACCCAAAACACCACCCATTCCTTCTCTCCAGAGATGCTGCCTGTCTTGCTGAGTTACTCCAGCATTTAGTGTCTATCTTCAGAAAATAATGAGTAGCGTTGATTCTAGGGATGAAGGATTTTAATTGTGGACTGAGAACAGAATAGAGATGCAGGGTTCGTCTTCTTCCCAGAGCAGAGATTTTAAGCACATGAGAGAGATATTTATAATCATGAAGGGCATGGATGGAGCAACTAGACGGAAACATTTGGTTGGGGAGCCAAGGACCAGGTAATTGTCAAAAGAACCAGTGGTGGCATAAAAAAAATATTTGTACAGTGACAAAATGGCATGAGCTACTAGAGGAAGGAAGAGCATAAGACAGATTATCACTTGACAGGAACTTGGCGGCATGGTGGCGCAGCGGGTAGAGCTGCTGCCTCACAGCGCCAGAGACCCGGGTTCAATCCTGACCGCAGGTGCTGTCTGTATGAAGTTTGCACATTGTCCCGTGACCTGCCTGGGTTTTCTCTGGGAGCTCCGGTTTCCTCCCACAGTTTATAAAACGTGTGGGTTTGTAGGTTAATTGGCTTTTGTAAATTGTCCCTAGTGTGTGTAGGATATTGTTAGTGTGCATGGATCGCTGGTTGGCGCAGACTCGGTGGGCCAACGGGCCTGTTTCCGCGCTGTATCTCTAAACTAAACTAAACTAAAAAATACTTAAGTACTTGAATAGGTTTGTTAACATGCTAGATTATGAAGGGAGGATGGGGGAATGTGACCATTAGATTGTCTTGCTGTCGCTGGAGCACACACAATGGGCCAAATGTCTCCTAACATCCTATGATTTACAAACATGTTTCACGTCTACAAACAGCTGCAAGAAACATTAATTTGGAGGAAATCTTTTGTCCCATTTGAGCTTATGCAGGCAAAACATAAAAATTATATCTATACACCATTTTATAATACCTTTGCAGAAAAAACGAGTATTAACTCAATGGTCTGAGGAGAACGAGGCTCTGCTTCGGGACTGCCTTGAGTCAGTGGAATGAAACATATTCAAGAGAACCTCACCCAGCCTGAATGAGTACGCTATACCTCGCCAGTAACCAGTTTCATTAAGAACTGCAGTGATCGCTACATTCCAACAAAGACAATAAAGGTCGAAATTAATCAGAAACTTTGGATTAGGTTTAGTTTTAGAGATACAGCGTAGAAACAGGCCCTTCGGCCCACTGAGTTCATGTTGACTATTGAACACTAGTTCTATGCTATCCCATCACACCAGAGTTCCAGATAGTCTAATTCCCCTGTGATTTGCCTACAGGAAGAATAGTGAATGGGAGACGCCATCTCTCTTGCCCTACATTCTGCTCTGGATCATCTTGGCAACAAGAACACCTACGTCAGCATGACTTCAGCTCAGCCTTCAACATCATAATAACTGACAAACTCATCTCTAAACCTCTGAACCTTGGGGGGGAATCAAAGGGAGTCTCCATAGAGAGTCATAGAGTGATACAGTGTGGAAACAGGCCCTTTGGCCCAACTTGCCCACACCGGCCAACATGACCCAGCTACACTAGTCATAGTGTGACACAGTGTGGAAACAGGCCCTTCGGCCCAACTTGCCCACACTGGTCAACATGACCAAGCTACACTAGTCATAGTGTGACACAGTGTGGAAACAGGCCCTTTGGCCCAACTTGCCCACACCGGCCAACATGACCCAGCTACACTAGTCATAGTGTGACACAGTGTGGAAACAGGCCCTTCGGCCCAACTTGCCCACACTGGTCAACATGACCCAGCTACACTAGTCCTCCCACCTGTCTGTGTTTGGTCCATATCCCTGCAAACTTGTCCCATCCATGTCCTGCAATTGGCTTCTGAACTTCCTGACTGGCAGACCTCAGTTGATTAGAATTGCTCACAACGTTTCCTCCACCCTGACCCTCAACACAGCCAACTGTCATGGCCGTTTGCTCAATTCCTTGCCCTGCCCCTGTACACCCATGTATTTATCATTACTGTATGCCTGTTTATTGTGTGCAACACATGAATTTAATTGCACCTTAGTATATCTGATAACAAACTAACCTGACCTGAAATAAATTTGATCTGATATGATCTCTGAAATACATTTATTGTCAAAGGGAGCTGCCCTATTATTTATTACAGGAGTTTCCCTAATGAGGTGAATGATCAGTTTATCCTCTTTGACTACTCGCAATGTAAAAACAGTAACTTTCCCTTCATCTTTGTGTTTATAAAAGTTGCTACACTTACCCTTTCATGCCTGGCAGTTCAAGATGCAGGTGAAATTTTCAAAGAAGATAGTTTTTATAAGGTTGAGCTGGTCTGAACACCAGAAACAGCTTCCATTTCAGATCAAAAATGAAGTACATACTCCTGACCCACAGGAAAATAACACTTGGAGCCTTCTTAAGGAAGCAAAGGAGTGGAAAATGAAACAATCAGTGCACTGGAGTTACGCAGACAATGAGATCTGTACTATCATTAGGAAAACATTCTGCCCGGTGAATGAGTATGTTATGCCTGAGTCAGGTGGGTCTGTAATACTTCAGGACACTTCATGGTTATAGGACTGGTGGAAACTTACCAGTGTTGCTCAACTCTGTCGTTTTTAACTGTGTAAACATGCCCGAGTACCCAAACTCTGGCTGACTTACAAAGACGACTGATGGTGCACAGCTAACAGAGAGAGATAGTTGAAAATCAAAAGTCAGTTTCGCTGACCTGGCATTAATCTGAATCGTTAATTCTGTCTTTCTCTTTACTGATGTCGCCTATCATGCAGAATATTTCCAGCATTTCCTACAAGGGGAAAATGTGAAATTGTTCAGTTTCACATAAAGGAGTATATTATCTAAATGGTGAGCTCTGTGATGCAGAGGGGCCTGGGTATCCCATTCCTAGTACTAAGGTGCAGTAAATGACAAGGATAGCTGAGAATGTTTATGCAAGTTGAATTCAACTCGGAAGTAAGAAGGTCATGCCTAATTTCTAATGGGATTTGGTTAATGGGTTAACCAAATCCCACTGACATGTGGTTAGTGAGTCCACATGTCAGTGAACCACCGAGTTCAATGGACTGCACATCTGCAATCCTTTAGGGAAGAATATTAATGCATTGGAAGCAGTTTATTAGAATGCTACCCAGAACACATGGGCTGTCTTATGTGGAAGGGCTGGGGAGGTGAGATGTGTATGAAGGAACTGCAGATGCTGGTTTAAACCGAAGATAGATACAAGAAGCTGGAGCACCTTAGCGGGCCTGGGCAGGATTGGCTTTTATCTGCTGGAAATTGGAAGAGTTAGAGGAAAACTGATTGAAGTATAATAGAGGGTCATGGTGCCGTGGATGTGGAGAGTTTCTACATGTGCGAGATTCTAGGTCATTGTTTAAAAGTTGTCCCATTTGAGATAGAGGTGAAGCCACTTATTTTCTCTCAGACTTTCTTGACTCTTGACACACTATTTGACTGGAAACAATCGGAATTTATTATAAATATAAATTTAAATTAATTCACCAAGAAATTATAGAATTACAGAGAACTACAGAATAGAAAGCATCTATCTGATTCAACCATGCCGCTAGTTGGGCTTCACATATGCCTGATCCCACTCACAAAATAGAACTCAACTTCCATTCCTTACTGAGTTACTCCAGCATCATGCCTTTTTTTTGTAAACCAGCATCTGCAGTTCCTTGTACCTCCATATCTTATTATTGCTTTGACTATTTTCTGCTGTTCTAACTGTCCCTTCAACATTTCGCTGTTATTTGTGTTAACCATTCTATATGGTAGCAACTTCCTAAACTATGGTCTTATGGCTGACATGACTGAGATCTTCTCTTTACGGTTCAATGCAACATCATCCATATTTCTAATTTTTATATTTTTATAATAAAAACTTTAATGGAAAAGCAAGGTTAGACGTGACCATCAATAAGCATAACTCAAAATTACCATGAAGGTTTATTTAAAATAGTTCACCTGTTAAGACTCCAATCTTTGCTACGCGATTTGATTAAAAAATAAATGTTACACAAACGTTTTGTGCAGGGTGCATTGTTACCTACATTGCGGGAAGCAAAGACAAATGACCTCACATTTAGCATTTGAGCAAAATATCGAAAAAAAAGGGACAGGTGATGAGAGCAAACAGGGATTGGGTGTATTACACGGCGTTCAGTAAGAAGGTTGAGGGGCCGAGTGAGAATATTTGATGCAGACACTGAAGGATAGGATTGTTGATTTGTTCAGACCCTGTGTTGTCTGATGTGGATCAAAGACAGCCAAAAGAAGGTGTCAAAACAACGGTTGTCATTTCATCTGCGTGATGTCCTGACATACCGCCCTCCTGGAGTATGTGGGTCAGGCCCCATTTGTTTTCTGTCACTTTTGATTGGATACTTACGAGGCAGAGTGCCTCATGGGAGAATCCACGGAGACTAGGCATCATCCAGCAGAGACTTATGCAACTCAAGATTTCCGATAGAATCTTCCTAAATACAAGTACAAATAGCCAATCTGCCAAATATGAAATACAATATCACCGCTAAACATATCGGAACTGACGGGAGAAATGTTGGTTACATTTTGCTGTTTGGTTAAACTGGTGTGAGATCTCATGATGCAGGGTATCTAGTACAGCTACAATATTTCCTCATTGGTGCCCCAAGAATGGAACCCCACTACCACTGTGATAAATGCGAACCTCCCGAGCTCAGAATGGGAACAATTTAAACTGTAGGAATAAGACTGAACATGAAGCAAGTGTATAGGATTATAGGATTCACAGCAATTGACTCAGTGACCAAATGACCTACATTATTCTTTCTTCATAGACGCTGCCTAACCAGTTGAATATTTTAAGCGTTTTCTATTTTTATTGAAGCTTGGCAATGTTCTCTTCCTCTTTTGGAAAGTTCAGCGAGTGAATGTACTTTAGATGCTGGAGCCTTAGAATGGGTGCAGAAAAATGTACCTGGATGGCTCCACGGTCAAGAGAGTTCAACTAAAAAGCTAGATCATAGAAGACTGGGAAGATACGATAGAAACATTCAAGGCAAGGTAAAGAAACTGTTCCCATTGAGGAAGGGTTCGAACCTGGCCACACATATTTAAGGTGATTGGCAAAGATGTCAAATAAGATGCGAGTATTTTCCTTTTCATGACAGGTTATTAATTAGTAAAATGTACTGCTGAAGAATGGTGGAAGCAGATTGAACCATGGCTTAAAATAGGGATTGGGTAAGTACTTAAAAACAATAACATGCGTACAGGGAAAGTGTCGGAACTAGCTAACTGGGATTGCTCTTACTAATCACCTGCACAATGAGAGGACGCACTTCTGTTTGTGCGGGAGCAATTTTATGGTTTTACATAGCACCTTACAAATGGTACATGTCACATTCTCTTCAGGACAATGAAAGAGCCTTATAGTAAACATGGCAGCGGGTTAGTATAGCTGTGTGAGAATGACCAAATAATCTGTTGACTGACGGATAAATATTCATGGTGTGCAAACTAGATATCCCGCACTTTCAAATAATGCCATGACATTTTCTGAGATCATCAGAAAGGGCCTTGGTTTAGTTTCTTATTCAAAACACACCCCTCTGACAATGGACTGCATCGGTGTACAGTCTAGATGTTGTTCTCTAGTCTCCCAAGTGGGGCAAAGCTGTAATCTACTGACTCAGGGTAGGATTGACCCACAGATGACACTCTATGAGAAGCATTATTGTTCTTTGGTTTGATGGTATAATTGCCTGAAAAATATTTTGTTAGGAACTACTTTTATAACAAAAATCCTAAGCTTTATTTTGAACATTTAATTGGAGTTTGGTTCCCTATTTCTTTGGTGAATGGTACAGCACAGAGGAGGCTATTCAGTTCATCATATTTAGCTAGCTGTGTGAATGCATGTTCCAGTCACACTACAAGCCACCCCTTCAGCTGTTTGTTGTGATTACATTTTTGACTGCATTCCATTTTTAACTATTTGTGTTAGAATCTTCAACAGTCAATACATTTCACAGGTTTCCTGCAACCCCTTGATCCCTTCCATTCTCTCTTTGTTCTTCAAGGGTAATTTCTTTACAAATATTTCACAATAGAAATGTTACCCGCGTCCTTTACAGTATACCACTAACCACTCGGCAATGCAAAAATAATCTGTTTATGCAGAGGTTTTGATAAGCTTCTGTTTTTTCATCATTTTGATCATGGATAACAAATTCCAGGTGCTTTCCAATGTGTAAGCCTCCACAACTACTTGCTCTTGATTTGCCCCATTTTTGTGATTATAATTTTTGGCCATAAATTGATAAAGCAGATTAAACACAGTTCCATTCCATTTTGCCTGGTGTTGTAATACTTTGTGCCTTTTTTCAGTTCTTAAAGCAATTGTAAAATAGCTTTTTAATTGATTTGCAAGGTGCAATGTCACAGCAGAATTGCAAATGCTTGTCCCTTCATTGCTCTCCAAAAAGTCCCAGCAAGCCACTCAGTTCAAGGAAAATGAATGGTGGCCTTTCATTGATGCTACATCTTTGAAAGTAATATTTTATTTAGTAAAATCCTGTGAATCGTTGAATTTATCCAGGTCACCAAATTCACAGTTTTTACTTTGAGCCCACATTGTCAACTGTGCTCATCCACATTGATAGGAAACCACAGTCTTCTTTAGTGTTCATGGCTGGGAGAATGGAGATCAACCAATAGTCCCATTGCTGAGATAATATTGGGAAGAGGTCACAAGGTAATGCCATTAGACTTGATTGAGATGTACCTGATAGTTTGGGGCTGCCAGTATTAAATATGAAAAAAAACCCAAAGAGTAATGGCATCATGTTAATGATATTTAAAAATCATGAACCCTACTTTGGCTGATCCATTAAAGTCCCAGTGAAAAAACTCAGGATATTTCTCTTTAAGGAAAGAAGAAAACCTGTCAAAATGGTGTGTAAACTTTATTCATGGGTAATGAGTACCAATACTGAACATTTATCTGTCTGTCCTCTTGTTCATTGAATTGTTGTGAAGGACTTAATGAAATGAGAAATATCATTTTTTAAATGGGTGTAGGAGTCTTCAAAAATGCAATGAAATTATCAAATGTGTGGTTACGCTTAATGGAAGACTGGTAGAAATATATTTACAATATTATTATATCCCAGAAATATTTATTTTATTGGTTATTGTAAGTCTATAATTGGTAAGGCCATATACCAATAATGATGTATACACACTCATTCTGTAGATTAATGGGATGGCCATTAGACTTGGAAAGCATACTCCCATTCCTAATTAGGAGCAGTTTGGGTACATTCTGCTGATGCAGAGACAGCGTTTTATACAAATGCCATAAACATTTAGACAAGTTGGTGATGCCACATTGATTTCTTTGTCCAGCTCCTACACACAGGCAGTCAGGATTCTAAACAACAAGTTTTTTTTCTGTCCTTTTAATAGTTACCTTTTCTAAGGACCACTAAGCAATTGCTCTGAGCCATGTTACACACCACTGATATTACTGTGTTTGTCCTTTGTGTTTTCAGACTAATTAGGTATGAGGAACAATATATTGCATCACATGTCATTAAAAAATCAGGTTTCAAATAAAACAAGGCATGGGAGGTCTGTCATGTTACTCGACACAGCTTAGCTAATGAAAAGTGACAATGATTTTTTAACTTAATTAACAAAGAGGAATTCACAAGTCAACAAACGTTAGCGACGGTTTGAAATTACTTTCAGAACCCAACTGGAATAATAATAGCTAGGTGGGAGGCTTAAAACCTCTAGATTTTTCCCAAGATTTTTCATTTCTTTCCTTCAGAATTTAGAGAGGAATTTATCCATAATGGCCCAAAAATTAGATTGCACGCAGACGCAGCTCCTCTTGACTGAAAATGGGTTTAACCAGGAGTGTTGTGGCATTGCCTCTTTCTTGCTTGCTACTCTGGAAATGAGATCAGGCATTTCCTATTGGGATATTGTATTATGGAACAGAAACTTAATGATATATATCCACTCAAAATGATTTTTCAGAACATTTTCAATTTGAAATAGATGATGTTGATTCGAAGAGTCTCTGTTATTCGACCGTCACCAGTCATGGCATCTCAGCCACATGGCATCATGGTCACATGGCATCATGGTCACATGGCATCTCAGCCACATGGCATCATGGTCACATGGCATCTCAGTCACATGGCATCATGGTCACATGGCATCATGGTCACATGGCATCTTAGTCACATGGCATCATGGTCACATGGCATCTCAGTCACATGGCATCATGGTCACATGGCATTATGGTCACATGGCATCTCAGTCACATGGCATCATGGTCACATGGCATCATGGTCACATGGCATCTCAGTCACATGGCATCATGGTCACATGGCATATCAGCCACATGGCATCATGATCACATGGCATCTCAGTCACATGGCATCATGGTCACTTGGCATCTCAGCCACATGGCATCATGGTCACATGGCATCTCAGTCACATGGCATCATGGTCACATGGCATCATGGTCACATGGCATCTCAGCCACATGGCATCATGATCACATGGCATCTCAGTCACATGGCATCTCAGCCACATGGCATCATGGTCACATGGCATCATGGTCACTTGGCATCTCAGCCACATGGCATCATGATCACATGGCATCTCAGCCACATGGCATCATGGTCAAATGGCATCTCAGCCACATGGCATCATGGTCACATGGCATCTCAACCACATGGCATCATGATCACATGGCATCTCAGCCACATGGCATCATTATCACATGGCATCTCAGTCACATGGCATCATGGTCACATGGCATCATGATCACATGGCATCTCAGCCACATGGCATCATGATCACATGACATCTCAGCCACATGGCATCATGGTCACTTGGCATCTCAGCCACATGGCATCATGATCACATGGCATCTCAGCCACATGGCATCATGGTCACTTGGCATCTCAGCCACATGGCATCTCAACCACATGGCATCATGGTCACATGGCATCATGGTCACTTGGCATCTCAGCCACATGGCATCATGGTCACTTGGCATCTCAGCCACATGGCATCTCAACCACATGGCATCTCAGCCACATGGCATCATGGTCACTTGGCATCTCAGCCACGTGGCATCATGGTCACTTGGCATCTCAGCCACATGGCATCATGGTCACTTGGCATCTCAGCCACATGGCATCATGGTCACTTGGCATCTCAGCCACGTGGCATCATGGTCACATGGCATCATGGTCACATGGCATCTCAGCCACATGGCATCATGGTCACATGGCATCATGGTCACATGGCATCTCAGCCACATGGCATCATGGTCACATGGCATCATGGTCACATGGCATCTCAGCCACATGGCATCATGGTCACATGGCATCTCAGCCACATGGCATCATGATCACATGGCATCATGGTCACATGGCATCTCAACCACATGGCATCATGGTCACATGGCATCATGGTCACATGGCATCTCAGCCACATGGCATCATGGTCACATATGTTTACTGATAGCATCGCTGTCCCTGGAGAAGATTATCCTCCTAGGTAATAAATAATACTTTTTGATCAGCCTAGGTTTATCTCCAGATAGATACTAACATCTGAATGGCTCCACTTGTGTTTCCACCATGTGCTACCACCTGACCTTGTAGAATGGGATTACCTGCAGGTATTTGTATTGAAGTAAGGGTATGGGGCTAATCAATTTCTAAACAGGTGCTTTTATGTTTTCATATATTTGCCTCATTTTATTTTGTTTAATAAAATAAACATTAGTCGCAGGAATACAGACCCAGCAGTTACTCTTTTGAAGATAGACACAAAAAGCTGGAGTAACTCAGTGAGACAGGCAGCATCTCTGGAGAGAAGGAATGGGTGATGTTTCGGGTCGAGACCTTTCTTCAGACATCTTTCGTATTGACATACCGTCACCGCATTATAAGGTGATGTAAAAATATGTACAGTGCATATAATCTATGTCATGTAAGGTGTTAAAAAGTCGGCAATATTGTGATTTTGACGACCTCACAAGTTTATAATGTGAGCATTTGCATGATTTAATCAAGGTAAGTAACATAATTAGGGCTTGTTTCATCACATGCAAGTAATCATAGATACAGTGAAGTTCTCCAACTCTGATCTTTGTATCTTTACACCTCTCCATTCTTTGAGAAAGTTGAAGTTCTTACTGGGATGTAATTCCATTGCCATAGTTTGGTCTCCATTTCCTTCATTGATAACTTTACCATATTAGGATTCACTGTTTCAGACAAATTAGTACTTCTAAGAAAAACAACGGGAATAGGATTAAGTGTCTTGACTGCTTCATACCTACAGAACCTTAACCCCACTACACTGACTTACATTGTAGCATTCCATTTTCACCCAATCTTATCACTTTATGGTTTTTCAGGAATACAATCTTCTCAGATATCTGCATTTCTCCATTTCTGCCCTCTTGTACATCCTTAATATTACATTCTAAACAGCTGTGCCTCTTTCTGTTGAGGCACTAAGGTTTATTTATATCACTAAACCTCTCCACTAAATCTATCTGTTCTCCTGTAAAATGTTCAAAATCTATCACTTTAACTATTTATCCTACTATTTTCTTTTGTAACCCAAACAAATGTTGTTAGCTAATACTGCAGAGGCCAGCAGTTGTTGATTGTTTAATATCCTTTAATCATCTAAATCATCAAGATAGACACCAAAATCTGGAGTAACTCAGCGGGACAGGCAAGAAGGTTCTCGACCAGAAACGTCACCCATTCCTTCTCTCCAGAGATGCTGCCTGTCCCGCTAAGTTACTCCAGCTTTTTGTGTCTATCTTTGGTTTAAACCAGCATCTGCAGTTCCTTCCTACATAAATCATCAAGATATCTGAGATATCTAATTTTAATATTTAATAGGTGCTGATTCACGAGACCTTATAAAACCACATTAACCTGAATAAGAATGAACTAATTCCATTAATTTGACTGCGCTTTCCATTAACATTCCAGAGGGGCAGTATACAGTGAGACTATGCTATGCCTGGAAAGAAACAGTGAAGGTTTGCATTTTAATTATGAAGATAAGATGTTTCAGTCAATGACAAATGTGCCAGTTATTTATTCTGCTTGATATATGAACATCTTTAAAATATATGCTGAATATCACTATGTATAGAATATTACTCATCATGACTGACCTATCATTTCACACAAATTAACAATGCCAGTGAATGTGTAACATTGTTTTTCAGCTGATCTTTATGGTTTCCCACAAAATGGAAAACAAGTGAGCAGAATTTACCTGCTTATTTGGCTGACGCTGAAATTATGCATTCATTGTAAGAATAGAAAATTTACCTCAATTTACGTCCATTGTCTGAAAACAAGTCTACTGAAAGAGGCCAGATGTAAAACTGAGAGGCATTGGAGCCGAGAAGCACAGTAGTGCTCTGTTATATCACATGCTTGAATAGCTGTATGTTTAGTCATTTACTGTCTGCAAATACAACAGCTCTTCCCATAAGAGCATCTTGCCAGCTCTTGCCAGTCAAATTCCTCTCTGATTCTGCTTTGAGAAAATACGATTCCTCAAAAAAAATCATCCGTTCAAACACACAACCATTTGGGTATGCAGTGGGAGGAGATAGATCTCCCAGTCTCCACTCCAGATCACTATTTCAGGAACCCTGATGGTAGTACATGTATGGTTTCTGCTTAAAGAAACTTATGGGCGATTGATAGAACTGTGGGGCCCTGCATGGATTGTGACCGTCCAAGTTTGTGGAGGAAGAATAGTTACTTAGTGAGAAAAACGGAGGATATTGTTACACTGTGAAATCATTCATCAGTGAGTGACTGGATATTTCAATAGAAGCTCAGAAAAGGCCAAAAATAACAATTTACACCAAAATAAAAAGTCTATTTTCCCACCGATGTTATGGAATATTGTTATTGTGTATATTGTATATAGTATATTGTGAAATATAGCATTATTGTTTGTCACTGTTCTCAACATGAGGGGCTGGCTCCCGTCTCTCAGCGGTTGTCAACATCAGGCACACAACGATCTTTGGGTGAAGCAACATTTTTCTTTCCTGCTTTTCTAGGAAAGATACATTTCATTATATCCACGTGCACACATGCTTAATTCAATTATTTTGAAATATCCACACATGAGTCACATTGCACAGTATAATTCCATGATCCACAATGAGATGAATGACTATTTAATCTGCCTTTAGTGATCTTGGTTGATTAAAGACAGTTGAACAGAAAAAGTTGTCCTCTTCAATTAGAGCCACAGGTTTGTTGATCATTTAAACAGGCAAATACTGCCTTGATTTAACATCTAGCTCATAAACATATCATTCCCTGCAATGCACCAGTCTCCTAGCACATTAATATGTTTCTGATGTACTTAAATTTGTTCTGATATACTTAAATCCCACAACTTTCTGCCTCAGACACATGACTGCTAACCACAGAACAAAGTTTGTAACACTGACCCACTCTGATGTTCATGGAAACGTTTACATCAGTATAGGTCAAGAATGCCTTGTTCATGAAAAAATCTACATTTTAAATTACCCTGCTTGTGGCAAAAACTTCTCCGGATAGCACTTGGTCAGGGAACGTCAATTTGCAGATGTTCCCAAAAAGGGAGAGCCAGCTGGGAATGAAGGAAAGCAACTTCCAATTGGAAAGTAAAGAAAGAAAATTGAAGGTTAACGGTATAGAAGGAAAAAAGGAAAAAACATTTACTTTTTGAATACAATTACAAGGAACATAAATGACGTGCCTTTTAATGAGGAGTATTAGAACGTAAATGTACTCTCCAACGAACACTTAGCTGAAAGAGTTCAGAAGGGAGGATTATTCTTTGCAAAGTAACTTGCCCCAACGTGTGGCACTTTTTATAGATTTACTTTCACTGATTTGACAATGCTTGGACAAAATGGGGATCCTTCTGACTCTCATTCTTCTCCTGGTTGGCTGCTCAAGAACAAATGACTTGCCTCCTTCATGCTAAAGCTGTCAGCTGCCCACTTCAGCTTCCTTGTTAATTTTCTAAAAGTCTCTTCACACCAGGAATTCCAACTGGTGAATTAAAAAAGTGACCTTAAAGTGTATGTGGCTGTGTGTGTGTGGCTGTGTTTGTGTATGTGTGTGTGGCTGTGTTTGTGTGTGTGGCTGTGTTTGTGTATGTGTGTGTCTGTCTGTGTGTGTGGCTGTGTTTGTGTGTGTCTGTCTGTGTGTGTGGCTGTGTTTGTGTGTGTGTGTGTGCGTCTGTGTGTGTGGCTGTGTTTGTGTGTGTGTGTTTGTGTGGGTATGTGTGTGTCTCTGTGTGTGTCTGTCTGTGTGTGTGTGTGGCTGTGTGTGTGTGTGTGTGTGTGTGTGTGTCTGTCTGTGTGTGTGGGTGTGTTTGTGTGGGTATGTGGCTGTGTGTGTGTCTGTCTGTGTGTGTGGCTGTGTTTGTGTGGCTGTGTGGGTGTTTGTCTGTGTGTGGGTGTGTATGTGGCTGTGTGGGTGTGTTTGTGTGGGTATGTGTGTATGTGGCTGTGTGTGTGTCTGTCTGTGTGTGGGTGTGTATGTGGCTGTGTGGGTGTGTTTGTGTGGGTATGTGTGTATGTGGCTGTGTGTGTGTGTGGGGCGTTTGTGTGGGGGTAGGTGAGTGGGTCTAAGGACAGGGCAATGGATCTGGAAGGCTCAGCAAACATTATTTGTATCGCCCATTCCTTCTCTCCAGAGATGCTGCCTGTCCCGCTGAGTTACTCCAGCTTTTTGTGTCTATCTTTGGTTTAAACCAGCATCTGTAGTTCCTTCCTACATGTTACTTGTGTTGCTGTGAACTCACATTAAACAAATGTTAAAACATGGCTCCATTTCCAGGAAGACTTTCAGAATTAATTGAAAGTGAAATTCCAAACTAAATCTTACCTCACCCTCTTTCTCATTACATGAAAGGCTAGTTAATTTATGGTTTTTCTGGAATCAGCCCAGATTTCTCACCCCACAGCTCAGTTTTGTGAAGTTGTGTGATTAATTTGCAACCATACAGTAGTTGAAGCTCAGCAATGTGTTGGTGAATGCTGCTTTGCAGCAGCATGGTTCAGCACCAGTCTGTCGGCAGGGTTACGCTTCACGTATCAATGATGAAACCAGTGTTCCCTGACTTTAATTGGAGGAATAATGAAGAACAAGTTTGATGATATAGAGACAGCAGAGGTGTCAAATGGCGTTATATATTATATATAGAAGGGCCCGGCGGGGAGAGCACCAAGAACAAGGGGGCCGTTGGAGACTATGTAACCTTGTCGAGCCATATACCTGGTGACTCTTTGTGGGCAAGTTGGGCCAAAGTGCCTGTTTCCACACTGTATCTATGACTCTATGAGTGAAACCACAGGAAGACAAACCTACTTTGCAGGGCAATAGAGGAATGGTGTTGGGAATGCTATTGATATGCAGAGTACAGAATTTATGATATTAAATACAACTATATCAGGATTAAAAACTGCATTGCATGGTTCAAATGTGGAATTGCTGGAAAGATAAGAATTGTTTGCAGAATTCAAGAACTTTGGGGATGAAAAGGAGATGGGTTGGTAACATTAAAGGATAATGTCATAGAATGGCAGTTATGTATCCTGTGGATAGGCAACTATTTATCATGTGTAGGAAACAACTACAGATCCTGGCTAAATCAAGATAGATGCAAAATGCTGGAGTAACTCAACGGGACAGGCAGCATCTCTTGAGAGAAGGAATGGGTGACGTTTCGGGTTGAGACCCTTCTTCAACCATTTATCATGTTAGCTAACACAGATGCCTGGAAGGAAGGCTGGGCATTGAGCATTTTAGTGGCAAGTGGTCAAGAGAAGTAGCTCAGAGAAGACCTGGCAGCTGTGGGAAAAACACACCGTATGTAATGGATTCTAGGCGGGGAAGCAGCTAAGTTAGTCCTTATTCTTGTGGAGGAAAGATGCATGAACTCACTCTGATCATTGTGGAGAGGTTCAGTAATTAAAGGATATGGTTGCTTGTGAGAAAAATAAACTGGTGACTACGATCTCCAGCATAATCCTGGAACAATCAATATTTCCTTCAGGGTGGTGTAGGCTCTGAAACCAACCACATATTCTTTCAAGGTATGCGACTGCGCAGCATTTTAATAGGTTTAGGCAACTGCACAGCACTAGAAGGCATAAAATGTTGAAAATATACTGTGGAATATATGTACGAATCTTCATGTGTTTGAAGATTCATCCTTTATCTCATTTGGCTCTGATGCCAAGAAGTCCCAGCCTTTATCTCATGCCTAACTAGTGACACGAGATGAGGGCCAAAGGGAAGGTAAAACTGATGGATGAAGTAGAGAACAAACTTTAAAGGACACATAGCTATGGTGAATTAGTTGATTGAGGGTAGCAGTAGCACGCATGATTGGATCGTACCCCAAAGTCATGTAAGGGGAAAATTAGCTGTTCCTCTCATCACAAAATCACTGTGATTTCTGCTGGAGAATGACAATAGGATCTGAGTTCTTGATAGTTGAATAACCAGTCTATGCTCACTGTCTTTGGCAACTTCCAACCAAAGAAACATTCACCCAAATGATTCAACACCTTGATGAGCGATGACGTGGATGAGAATTGGTACAAAGAAAAAAAATACAAGACTAGATTTTCCTGTTTTGGAAATGCACCCACCTCCTGTTCATTGGACATTATTGCCTTTGGTAATTGCAACATTATTTATTGTAGTTCCCTGACATATATTCAGGAAACGTTATATACAGCCAGAGTTTTTCCAGTTTAGTCAACCATCACCATTATAATTAAAAAATTGAGAAGAGTCAGAGTTAGCAATTGCAAACTCCGATTACCTCTCTTTATCACCCCAGTTAAACAGCTAAGAATAGTTGCTTTTTTATAATAATAGAGATTATTTCAAGCAAGGAAATTATTTTAAAAGAATGTTCTTATCCTTCTCTTAACCTAACTAATCACCAGATCACATCATGTAGATTTCCTCCCCCCCCCCCCCCCCCCCCCCCACCCCACCAAAAAGATTCCGTCGTGTAAAACAGGTGAGTTAGCTGCTTCCGGATATTTTCATTAACCTTTAAGGATTACACGTTAAATTTGGTTGAGAGCATGTAGGGAGTTATAGGTTCTGCAGCATTTCTTCATGGTCCATTTTGATTCCATCTTAAATTGGAATCAAAATGTACCATTCAGGATGAGTCCATTTCTCTCTGTCTCCAACCTATGTAAGTCAGTATCATGGTATCGCCACTTCAGAGCTAATGCCCGCAGAAATCAAACTAAGCCTTCCATTTTTACTAATGCAGATATCTGGTTTGTATTTGACTCTAATTTAATTTATTCTGTACTAGGTGCGAACTCTGCTACTTATTCGTCATGGAGAAAATGTTTGCATGTTGCACAAAATTAAAATGTATATTTTCAAGTATACCATGTTTAACGTCCACATGAGCACTGTATAATCACTGTATTAGTGGTTATTGCTTCTCTGAAATGGTACAGCTTTAAGTTAATGTAAATGAACAGGAGGCTTGGCTTAAAATACTGTGATTTGCAAAAGGACAAAACCAATGATCCTTAAAACATGCACATCTGTTTAATCTCCTTTTTATTTTCTGCATCATGAAGTTTTATTTCCAATTATTCCTTCATCTCCGCCTCCACTCAGGGCTCTGGGTTATTACAGAATAAAACAGTTTCCACTCTGCAGAATTCCACTGCACCTGCCAACAGCAAGGTGATAAATTATCCTCTCTACAACTGACACTTTTTTTTAAATGAAAGCATATAAATTGCAGTTTTATTTAAAAAAAACAGTATCCTCACAAATATTTTTTCAGAGTGGTATTAATAGGTTACTGAGAAAACCAGTACTTGAGGGGTAAAGGTTAGTGCAAAGTAGAAAGAGTTCTCTGATAGATGCAAGCAAGATCCGAGCATTCTGCATGAGTCAGTAATATTCTTGTAATGCTAACCATTTTTATTCAGGGACCATGAAACTCAGGGACAAAAAGTTTGAGGTGTTGTGATTTTTGCATCATAAATATTTATTCATATTTGCCCACTAATTAAAATCATTGAACACAACGTTTCTGTAATGGGTGAAAAGAGGTAAATGACTAAAGTGATTATCAGTAAATATTCCATATCCCATGACTAGTTTAAAATGGTAGATGGACAAGAGGTCAGTGGATCTAAGTAAATAAATTAATATCTGCCCAGGTTTTGCTGGAGTCAGGTTCCAGTAATTATGGTCCACACCTCAATCAATGAGAAAAAATTGAAATGCTCTTTGTGCATTAATAATGTTGATAAATTAACTTTATTTTATACAATTTAAATTATTTGTGGATTTCTGTACTTTTTTTCTCCCTAAAACCTTAGTATATATCATTCTGCTCACTTTTCCGACCATCAAAGTGAACTTGTCCAATCTTTTATCACATAATTTTTTAGGGGTGTAGGATGGACCTTGTTTTTTTTGTCCATAAATAAATACAGATGGATTTATGTGTGACACCGTTTAATACAGTAGGATGTTCAGTAATGATTAGAGGTTGACTTTTGCATTGCTACATAATGTGATGCACTGGTGGTTAATTCACAAATGTTCAGTATTTGTCTCTCGAAGGAAATTGTTGAAAGGGACACACCAAGAGACAACGAGTGCTTATTTGTCATATAAGAGTGTATTAAAAACATTGAAATTAACCCTCTCCACCCCAATGTATTCACAATGTAAACATAAATCTTTAGCCATTACCGTTTGGCCGCCCAGACAAAAGAAGAGGGAAATGCAGAAATCTAACTGGTGCATGAAGTCATGGCAACAAAAGAAACACAATGGACATGAACATCACAGGCACACTTGCTGTCGTTACTAGTTCTGATTCCTCATTGACAATTAAAATAAAACTCACTGCTGCCATTTACTTCTAAACCTGATATAGAATATGTACTAAAAACAGCAATTAAGCATATTTTATAATCTCCATCATTACATTCACCCAAATATAATTTAAATAAAGCAGCAAGTATTTTTTTACAATACATTATGCCTTGAAGAGTGATACTTATGTACATTGTTGTATCTTGTGAAATTTGTTTCATTTGGACTTTAACCCCATCCACTACAAAGCCATAAAACACTAAGAATCATTTAACATTGCCTAATCAAAATTCTGCATGCAGGTTGGATGAATGAGCCCATGTTTGCAAAGAAAAAGTCCCCCTGCACCCTAGTAAAGGCTTTGCTTCATCAATTTGACTTGAGTTGACACATTTTCTAAATCTGTGCCTCACATTTTACATTGCATTGGTTCCAAGCAGGCATGAAATTTGGTAAGTCAGATTTGGTAGTAATCAATAGGAATTGAATCATACTTAGCATAGAGATCGTTTATGAAAGGCATTGTCACCTCCTCACCTCACTCCTGCCAAACCATCCACTCACCTGGTGATAATCATGTGATCTAGGATTATGGGATTATAACTGAAATAAATATATAATGAAAATATTACATTTGATGAAATGTGTTTTTTTATAACTATCATCAGTTTAGGTACTGACTACAGAGGATCTGTTTCTTATAGCTGGTCTACTTGTGGAATGTAACAAATTAGAGATTCAAATATCCAGCATTTTATGATTGGTAAAGAAATAAAATAATTTTACAGGTACATCAATAGTTTACCTTGCAGTAATTATGAAAAATCATGCTGCTTACTCAAAAATATTCCTTAAAACTAATTTACTAAAATCTACATGAGTAAATGTTTTCCAATGTAACGTTCCTATCATGATTCCTGCTGTAAATAAATAGGTTTGGGGAAAATCACTTCCATGTTACCACTGGTTGAAATTAAAATATACAGATCCATGGGCTTTCTCTATCAGAAGTGGAAGAGGCAATAATTTACAACAGATCATTTGATTTTAGCGGATGCTAACTTTCCACACAATTAATTTTGTTGCAAATTCTGCAACAATTCTTCATCCTTAATCTTTTCCTTATTTCTTGTTTCTACACTCATTTTGTTTTCAATGTGTGCCTTTTCTTGTATTTTACCTCTTTCCTCGCATTTCTTCCAACACATGCCATCATAGTTAGAATGGGTAAAGTAGCAACTTGTTCTCAATCCCAAGCAGACTACTTTTTAAACGTGTTACTGAGCTGTGAGTGCAAGACCTACCCTCTCAGTGGGAAGCACCTGCTGCTTTAATGACAGCCTAAGAAGTCTATTTAACATCAAATTGTTTCTTACTACATTCCATTGAGTAGGCCTTCCACTGCTTAGATACACTTGATTCCTCCAAGTGAATAGTCTTTGTAACAGCCCTTGATTCTTTGATTAAGAATACTCATGAGAGATATAGAGCCTCATCAAAATGTGACTTTTCCATGTGTCGCAGTAACAGCACGGCCGAGATTGAGTCACTGCATAACGGCAGATATCAGCTGATGTAAAATACTTCACACAACGTGGTCATAGTCAAGTATGTTCTATTAACTGAAGACACTAGAGACTGCAGATGCTCGAATTTGGAACGACAAACAATTTGGTGGAGGAACTCAACAGGCCAAGCTGCATACTGATGTAGGCTTTCTACCTGAAACATTGTTAGTTCTTGTCCCCTCAGATGCTGCTCAACCTGCTATGTTTCTCCAGCATATTATTTCATGTTCTATTAACTCTTAATTTTTCACCATTTCAATACAGTAAACATTCATTCTTTTATAAATTGTATTATTTTGATGATCTTATCACATTCACTGAGGAACTGTGAATTGTTAATTCATGTTCCTGTCATTTTACTCAAGCACTCATTCCTTATTCAAGCAAATGGGTCTAAACCTACTGATGTGTTTCTCTGAAGAAAGGTCCCAACTTGAAATGTCATCTGTCTATTTAAATTAACGGATGCTGCCTGACCCGCTGAATTCCTCCAGCAGTTTGTTTTTAACTATCCTTGAGGAGTTTGGGCAGAATGCTTACATTCTGAGTAATGAGAGGTTCAATCAAAGGGAGATTTATCAGATATACCCAAGTCAGTTCAGTTTATTTAATTTTCACGTGTACTGAGGTACAGTGAAAAGTCTTCTCTGCATCCAGCTGAAGATAGTCTGTGAATCCGCTTGAGTCAAGGTTGCATGTCAATTGCATCATGAGCCACAACTTCTGAATATTGGGCTACATTTCTCTGGATGGTGCCCTGCCCACGCACGGCTCCAATTGCTGCCCTTGATGTCCTAATATTTGGGAAACTGATGTGCCTGCTGCCTCATGTTTACATTTCCAAACCCAACCCGTTACTGCCAACAAACTCTTGAAAATAAAATCAAGACCAAAATGTCTCCTGATACATGAATAGAAATTGAATTTTTATTTTCAGTTCAGTTTGGAGGATATTTTTTGTTCAATATTATCATTATTTGACAAAATTGGGTATTTTTACTTATTTAACACCATGATAAATTGCCATAAACAATATCAAAACATTCAAAGCCGTCGTTTGTCATGCACATTTTTAATAAGCTGATTTTTCTTTTCCCTGCATTACTTAGTCATGTCATTATGAAGTGTTTCGATTAAATGTTCATCCATAATATGATTTTGAAAGCTACATTCTTAAAACAAAATGCATGGTTGGCATGATAAAATAGATTGCCAACAAAATTCTAATAGTGTGTTAAAAATTTCAAATTTTAAATTAGATCTTTGGGAATGTGTTTTCAGTTATTAAGTGTAAAAGAAAAATCTTCATGCAGTGTACATGAAACTATCTGATTATGGGTCAGTAAATGTGAAGTATTTTGAACATCCAATTTATCATAACTTAAGACAGATAGTAATTATTGGTTTTCCTTGCTCCAGCGTTGTATGCATTTTACCGTGTATATATTTGATTGTGCAAGTTAGCCTGGAAGCACTTATTTAAGAATCCTGTGCAGTCAGTTCAGGTTTTTTAACAAGGCACAGAATGAAACCACTGGCCTTATGTACATATGTTTGGGCAATATTGAACAACAAATTATTGACAGTACCAAATGTAACGCCTGGTCATGATTGATGAACTGTACTGGAGCAGGAGCAAAGCTTTCTTAGTGGAATGTGGTAGAATGTAAACCTGTTTATAATCATGGCCTTTTGGCCATTTCTTGGCAGGGTTTTCAAACAGCCACTGTATACAGCCATGCCGATTTATTTATTGGATTAAGGAATTAAATCTCATTAGCAGTGTAGCTATCACTGGGGTTAACCTGTCCCTGGAGAGGCCAGGCCTATTCTAATATGCAAATAAAAGGCTGTCATATGTTAATGGATGGTTCAAGCAGGTTGACTTCAGAGTGTATTTGTTTCCGCTCAGGTTTTGTTACACAATTGATTTACGTCTAATGAAACTGCAGCACTTCAGTGATCACAGAACCATTATGGGATTACATTTGCCGTATATGGCAAACCCTTTAAGAAGAAAGTGAAGAAGATGCGCATTTAAGGGGAGCTAATGGCAAATGCTAATGTCTTTAATTTTAACAATAATGCATCCTCTTTTTGAGCTCCATATTTGTAATCCTTAACAAGGCTGCAGAAAAGAATAAACCCTCAGCACCTTTGCTTCCTATTTATGTGGAGCAAACATGGAAATTACATAAAATAAAAATAATGTTCCAATTAGTCTATTTTAGATCTTCCTCTGATTGTTTGGTCAGAGCATTATTCAGATTCTCTCCTCATTTTTCTACTTTTACAGACCACGTATCCCGCTCTACTTACAGAATTAGAACATATAAACAAAAGAAAAAAGGAGCAGCAGTAAGTCGCGGCTCTTTCAACCTGTCTACTATTCAATAAGATCATGGCTGGTCTTGTACCCCCACATGCCATTGGTTTGTAGAACCACAGAATTAAAGCCCATTCACCTCCATATATCTGGGTCAGCCAGACAGAAGGATCCAGATTAATCCATATTGCCAATTCTTGGTCCACAGCTGTGTCGGTCACTGAGTTTAATGTGAATATCCAAATACATTTTATCTGTCCTGCAGCTTTTGGTTTCTATGCCCTGTTGGAGAGGAAGTTCCACATGGTCTCCTTCCTTTGGGTGAGTTCCTCTCTAATCCTTATACTGAATATTTTACATCAATGCTCTCTAGCTATTGTCTGTGCTGGCAAAAATATTCATTCTACTCTATCTAGGTTTGTCATAATTATATATATCCCATTTAAGCTTTCTTTTAGCTTCCTTTATTCCACAGAAAATAGCCTCAGCTTATTCAATGTCCTGATTCAATGTTCCTCATAAACCGCGACTGTATCCTCTCCAGTACAGTGATATCATTCCTGCAAAGTGGAACCATCCATCCAACTCAAGCTGTGTGCCAACATATGTTTTATACAAAATTACATAATATATCCTATATTAGCTGATAAAATCAAGTATTGAAGATAGACACAAAAAGCTGCAGTAACGCAGCGGGTCAGACAACATCTTTGGAGAAAAGGAATAGGTGATGTTTCGGGTCGAGACCCTTCTTCAGTCTGAACCTCCGAAGAAGGGGCTCGACCCGAAACATCAACTATTCCTTTTCTCCAGAGATGTTGTCTGACCCGCTGCGTTATTCCAGCTTTTTATGTCTATCTTCGGTTTAAACCAGCATCTGCAGTTCCTTCCGACACAAAATAAGGTATTGTCTTTTTAAACTTAATGTTGCCTTTGGGACACTGGTGAGATTTCTTTAGCCTGGTACATTGACAATTATTGTGCATTCATTTACCTTGTTTGCTCTACTTTACATTTCTCAAGATCATATACCATATTTGCCGTTTAATATCTTTCTGGGACGGCAGGTGTTGCTGTTGAGCCCTCTGGAGGTGTCGTGGGTCTATCAGCGAAACTCCAAGCAAGGAGGGTGCCCACCTGATGACCCCAATGACGTTTTTACCCCAACCCCCACCCAAGATATTAAGAAGGTGCCAATTATATCAAGTCCTATAAACCCAACTGAAATCTACAGGTTCTCTTCTTACTATAGACAGTTTAGTCCGTTTTTTAAAGTCCCTTGCTTCCCTGGCTATCCAAGCACTTGTCAGTCTACTATGTATACTGAGTATATAAAACAAGTAGTCTTTGGCTTTTTGGATCACAAACATTTGAGAGAAAAATAATTCGAAATGACTGTTTCCTTATTCTGAGACGATGAATAACCAGGAGAAGTTAATAAGAGAGCAGAAAAAGAAGCTGAGGTGGACAATTTGGCCTTTTGTGTCCTTCCCACCATTCAACTGATTATATCCAAGATTATGTCAAGTTTACCTACTGCTTTAACTACACATGGACCTGTGCATAATATTCAAAATGTGGTCCCATCAAATTAATCGGAATCCAACATCTCTTGTATTCTAATCCTCTTGTAATAAGGGTCAACATACCATCAGCCTTCTTACTGGTTGCTGGAAATGGAATTGACCTGGTGTGGTTTGCATACACAGCATGCTTTCTACAAAGATCTGTACTTTGCTGCAGTGCCAGTTAAGTGTTTTGTTCACATTAGCAAGTGATTATTTCAAGAGTCACAATCATTGACTAAAAGTAACCCGTGCTGATTGAAACACTGTCTGTATTGCTTCAAGCCGTGGTGTTTATTACCTACACAGTTGCTGGAAGATAGACACAAAAACTCAGTGGGGCAGGCAGCATCTCTGGAGAGAAGGAATAGGTGATGTTTCTGGTCGAGACCCTTCTTCCGACTGGACCCGAAGCTGGTTGCTGAAAAAGATTGCAGCGCAGGGGAGCTACTGTACCAGATGCTGCACATCTGTCTGGGAACAGGATTCTCCAGAACTGCTCTCAAAATACCTTGTAGAAGGAACCCTGCATGGAGTAAGTCAGGTCAAAAAATAATGGGGTTAGGGGGAGAGATAGATCAGTCATGATTGAATGGCATAGACTTGATGGGCCAAATGGCCTAATTCTACTATCACTTATGAAGAAGCAGCAATTGGAGGAGACTTGCTGGGGGGTGTGTACATGAGTGGTGCTTCTAGCCTCAAGGTTGAATTACCTTATTTGTGCAGTAAAAGTTGATGCACACATCGATAAGTTGCACCTGTCAGCAATACAGACATACATATCCATGCATCAGACCTGCAACATTAATCAAATCACCATGGCCTAATGACATTCACCTGTCCGATACACTCATGCGGTTGCAACTATACCAACACACCAGGCACGTGCTGTCAGGATAGGCAAGGTAGGCACTGCCTACCCTGACTAAAATTATGAAATTGCAATTATTAAATATAAATAGTAAAGGCATGGGAGAATTATTCCTGTCTAAGAGATCGATCTCTTAGGTAGGCATAATTCTCCGTGCCTTTCATCCGCAGCGCTTGTAACACGCGAAGCTCCGTGCAGCCCACGTGCTGTCAGCGCTGCCTGAAGCCGTCAGTTTCAATGGAAGCTGAAGGCAGCAGATATTCTGCCTTTGCAGCACTGTGCATGCGCATCATCCTTCTGCGCATGCGCAGCGCGAATTTCTTGGCGGGATTTTCAAATATGGATTGCCATTATTTTAATAGTAGCTTAGCAAACAAAGAGTGAAGAATGGACTTAATGTACCAATAATGTGGTAAGTGCATTTCTTTGTGCTTTATGTTTTTAAATACTGTAGTTCCCGGGGTGAGGGGAGAGCTCCGTTCACAGTGTTTGGGCAGTCGCGTGTTGTGAAGGAGGGGATTGGGGTCAGTAACCCACTTGCTACGCTCCGGTCTGAGTGCAGGTGAGATGGGTCTAGGTGAGAGTAAGTGTTCGGCACGGACTAAAAGGGCCGAGATGGCCTGTTCCCGTGTTGTATTGCCATATGGTTTTATTGTGGCCGTGGAGTGGATCAGCTCGGGTGGCTGCCGCAGCACTCCGGGTACGGACAGCAGAACTGGCCGCCACTTCCGAGGAAGGAAGCAGCTCGGGTGACTGCGAGTGGCCGCCGGGACCCTGCCACTTCAGCCCCTTCTGCTGGTCCCCACTCGCCTCTGGCAGTGCTCTCCGTTTGAACATCTCTCACCTGCCGCTCGCCGGCCGGCTTCCCGCAAATCTTTAAATTCCGACAGCGCGTTCACGGGTCCAATTGAGGTTACTTGGCTGTGGGAATTTAAGGATTTGCGGGGCACGGTTGACATGAGCGAAGCCGGCGAACGGCAGGTGAGAGGTGTTCAGACGAAGAGCACTGCCAGAGGTGATCAGAAGGCGCTGAAGAGCAGCCGGTTCTGGTGTTGGGTCACGGCGGCCGCTCGCACCCGAGCTGCTTCTATCCGCGGAAGTGGCGGCCAGTTCTGCTGTCCGTGCCCGGAGCGCTGCGGCAGCGGTGAGTGA
Source organism: Raja brachyura (assembly GCA_963514005.1). The sequence goes on from OY740815.1 coordinate 751,458, forward strand.
GTTTGATATGATCTCTGTCCCCCTCCTTCTCAAAACTTCGGCCTTCTCGCATATTTAACCCCTGCCGCAGGCTCCCCACACGCTGTGAATGGAACTCCCCCTCCAATTGGACCCTTGAATTAGTATTGTCATTCCATAAGATGACAACTGATTCAACGCCCCGGTGTGCTCCCATTTTCCCCACCATCTCTCCACCTGCCTTCATCCTCCGCCCCCCACCCATTCAGTAATTAAAAAATGAAGGAGATTTAGAACCCTTGGGAAAATCGAATTGTTAATTTTTTTTTTTACGAAGAGAATAATCTGCGCATGCGCGGTTTAAAGATTTTTTTTGAAAGCCGGCTGACTGCCTACCCTGAGTAATTACTCACGGCACGTGCCTGCAACACACATGCACACTCACACAGGGTCATCCACTGATAGAAGCAACCACCCAACACACTGTGATGTTATCTGCTGGAGAAGATAGTGCTCAGCTACAGATTACAACAGCAGATCCTTACAGAGGCAAAAGGTAATTGAAGAGACAGTGTCAGCAATATTGGGTTAGCTGCCTCGGTGATCCTGACCGATTGTAAAATGTAACCATATGAATGTACAAAGGCTATAATGAAGCAGCTTGTAGACAGAGACAAATTGACATTACAGAGATATAGCGTGGAAACAGGCCCTTCGGCCCACTGAGTCTGTGCCGACCAATGATCACGTACACTTCACACTATGGGAAACTTTACAGAGGCCAGTTAACCTAGAAACCTGCATGTCTTTGGAACATGGGAGGAAACCCATGTGGTCACAGTGAGAATGTACAATCTCCATACAGATAGCACCTGTAGTCGGGATTAAACCTAGTTCTATGGTGCTGTTAAAACAATAACACTACCGCTACGCCACTGCGCCACCCTATTGACACATCGACACAGAGATTCTTGTGCATCTCCAGGTTTACATTTGTGTGAGATTGCTAAGAACATGAAAACATCCAAATCTAATCCTTGCACATGGGCTTGTTCAGAGCCTGGAGCTCTCCGTGAAAGGATAAAGGTGGGAACAAGATCAATATCAGTATTTAGAAACATAGAAAATAGGTGCAGGAGTAGGCCGTTTGGCCCTTCGAGCCAGCACTGCCATTCAATATGATCATGGCTGATCATCCAAAATGAGCTGATCACCCAAAAGAAGGATTCTGACTCGAGTTCCTCCAGCACTTTGTGTTTTGCTCAAGATTCTAACATCTGCAGTTCCTTGTCTCTCAGTTAACTTCAGGTTATCTTTCAAGAAAGGTGAAAGTGACTGAAGGTAGAGTTGCAGCAGGGATGTGGAGACTCACATTTACAGGTGTGATAGTTTCTCCTGTTTCAGAATGGACAATGAAGGTTACTTTGGGGGGATAAGGTTATGTATTTTTTAGAACATTAGCGGGTTACAGGGCTACCACATACATCTCCTCATCTACTGTATTCCTGTACAGTAAAGGAAAGCTATATCAATTATAAACATATTTATACAACATTAATAAATGGTTTTGCAGAGAAACAGCCAAGTGTAACTGAGGAAAGCACTGTGTGTAACCGAGCCCAACATCCAGAAATTAAGCAAAAAACTTAAATGTTGCAATGTAAAGAATGTTTCTCATGTATGTGTGTGATCCACCAGTCTTCACTGGACTGGCTGTGAGGTTTTCATGTTTAGTATAAATGTAATGCTGAAGCCTAAAGGCTTCATTTTACGACCTCTATCTGCGACCAATAAGACCTGATTGTCACTGGATGGGTTTCAATAAACCAGGATTTATGAAACTTCTTGGGGCACCTTATCTCCTTGTGCTTTGGTGAATGGCTTGTAAGCCTTTGACATAATTAAGAACCACAACAGTTCAGCATCTTACCTGACAATATCATTTGGTCTTCTCTGAGGAAACTGCTTATCCAAGGCCAGCCTGTTATTCAGGATGTCCAAATTCTCATAAGTCTAGAGTAAAGACACACTTTGTGTCCAGTATGTTCGATATTAGCTACGACCAAGATTGGTCAGATATTAAGCAGTATTTCAAAGTATGTAGTTTTGGTTCCATATTGATTCTTCAAGATGTAGCAAGCTGATACGGTTAAATCTTTTCAGAAAAGCATCATGGTGAGAAATGACTGGAGATTACAAATGATCTCGATTACCCATCCATTGAAGCAAAAGTCAGAATAGTTTTGGAGAAATGAGCCAAGTGTGAATGGAAATTTGTAAGATGTGGTTTTGCAAGCTAAATTATTCAGACAGATTTACTTTATTAAACTTAAGTCTTTAAGGACAGTACATTTCAAACTCATCAATCAATCAAATGCAACATTTGTGAACTTCATGAAGATTTATTGGATATCCCGTATATCTACAGATCTTTTATTCAGCCCAGGCCCACACAGTTTTGATGTGGATTTCAGAAGTATGAATTCATTAAATTAAATTTAAAGGTTTAAACATTGGCCAGGAGTTTTTTAATTACTTTTGTAATTTTATGGTGATAATTTACAGATTTTCTGAGCATTGTATGAAACATATTAAAGTGCTATTCATTATTTTACAGTTAATCCTAACAATGCAGAATGGGGGGGGGGGGGGTTCGACCTGAAATGTTTATCTATTTCTCTAGCCACAGATGCTGGCTGCTGACCTTTTAAATATTTCCAGTCATTTCCATGAAAATCCCAGCTTTTGTGTGTTCCCTTCCCATCTGAAGACACAAACAGGCCATTTATTTGCACCTGTCCCACTCTATGGAAGTATATGCTTTTATCCAACGACTGACATTTCTTTCTCAGAGAGGTTCTTCGAAGTTATATTCAAAGCAAAGACAGGGTAGTTTAAAGAGGACAGCCAACATTATCTCTGCAAGGACTCACATGCTAGAATATGGATGAGAAAAACACAAATACGAAGAACTTCCAACTTTTGACTTGGAAAGTATTTTGAGAAACTTGTTGACAAATATTCTGAATTTCACTGACTGATTTGGCTGGCGTAGCTGAGCTGCTTGCAATCTGCTCACACCTGTACTTACCTGGGCTCAATGTGAAGGCTTATCATGCTGGCCTTGTGTGTTTTGGAGTTCCGCTCACGTTATGGGTGGTGACAGGGCTGTGTATAGTGCAGTGAGGATGCCCCAGCAGAGAGATAGACACCAAGCAGAGTTGAGAGGAGGCTTTGGTTCAACGGAGAAGTTATCAGTAATTTTAATACCATTAAAGTAGTGCTGATATTCAGAGATAATAAACAATAACACTGAAGTGAATAAATTGTAAAATGTTATTTAATAAAAAAATTAATTTAAAACACAATAGGAATTTTAAACAATAAATCATGTAATCGTGAGGAATAGACTTTCTAAATCTCTCAGTCAGTCTTGCACTGCTGCATTTGGCAATGCTTGAAAATAATCTGGCACTGAATGCTCTCTCACTGGTTGAGACCTGGTGCTTCCAATACTCTGTTATGGCCCAAATAATGACAATGATAGGTTGGTATTTACGATGAGTTGCCAGATATTTGCCAGATATGAGAACCAGATTCTGGAATGTATTTTGACACTAGTTCACACTCTGGTAATTACGCAGTTAAAGTTTCTCCATGGGCTGTTATTGTAGTGACACTAATTGGTCCCAGGATGGCATCTCTTGACAACTGACTTTTGATAAGCTGCTATGTGAAATGTAGTAATGTGTACTGACAAATCCTGTCAAGGGAAAGTCAATGTCTTTTTATCGTGTGGATGGAAAGAAAGGACTCGTTAAAAATCTTTATTCAATGTTTTAAACTCTGGATCCAGTTCACAACATTTAAGTGGATTCCATACAAAGGGTTGATCATAATCAGTCAAAAACAGACATTTAGGAATATCTCTCACTTTTTTAGCTAAACTGAACAAACCAAAGTGAAAGCACATGATCTAAGCATTAAGGTCATGATCTCAGTGCTGCCGTTCAAATGTTTTCTCAATAAAGTACATTCTGCATTCTGTGAAGAATAAATCCACATACTATTTTTCTGATCAGTTACTTTCCAGTTACTTATTTGCATCAGTTATGCTTGATACAAGCTGGGTCCATCGTCAAATGTAACCAGAGTAATGCAAACTTTAAAGTAACCACTTTTAGTTTTTTTTCAAGTTTCAAAGACATTTTCTCTATTCTCCCAAAGATATTGCCTCTAAAAATTGAAGTTTAGCTTAGCAGAATACTTTTCATCAGTGAATTATCCAATTTAATTCTTAAAATTGACTGGATCCTCTCTTCCAGAGAGATCAGAATGGGATGTATGGAGAGTTAAAGTGACAAACAGCTGAAATCTTGTGGCCGTGATTTTGCAAAGTGTAACCCAGTCTGCATCTGATTTCTCCGTTGTAGAGAAAACCAGTGTTGTCCTGAGCATCAAATGGAGTCATACTATTAGTTTAGTTTAGTTTGGAGATACAAGGTGGAAAAGATGTAAATCATGCCATCCATTCTTGCCCCCCCCCCACTGCAGTGCGCCTATTGATAAGTCACGGGCTATGGGCAGTGTGAATATTATTGTTGGTACAGATTTGCCTCGTCATGTGCCAGTAATGCTCAGTTACACAAACAGGTTAACTTGTTAATAAGATAACATGATTGGTTTACAAGTGGCTACTCTCTTGTGTGGGTAAGCCATATGGCCATTGGCCAATACTAATAGCCATCAGGCTATTAAATACTACAACCTCCAAGCAAAATAGACTTTTATTGTTATTATTGGTTGTTTGTTTTCTATGTGTACCTATGTGTGTGTATATATACAAATATATGTGTATATATAGACATAAATATATATATGCATCTATATTATATAGACATAATATATATATGTATATGTGCATATTTGCATATATACACACATTGAACTTTTTTTCTCGTTTATGATATTGTTTACAGTGTACTATGTTTACATATTCTGTTCTGCTGCTGTAAGTAAGAATGTCATTGTTCTGTCTGGGACATATGACAATAAAACGCTCTTGACTCTTGGATTATTTGGGTTTCCTGCAACTCGTGAAATAGCCATTCAAGTTAGCTGAAAGTGGGGCCTGAAAGACCATGGTGGCTAATGCGCCATTTTGTTTAGAGCCTGATTTCTGTAAAGATTCTTCAGTAATTCCCATCACCAATGCCAAACATACCAGTTAATCAGTGTAGACAAAAATGCTGGAGAAACTCAGCGGGTGAGGCAGCATCTACGGAGCGAAGGAATAGGCGAGGTTTTGGGTCGAGACCCTTCCTCAGTTAATCAGTCTAATAATCAGCCATGCCTGCATTGGTTAGTTTTACTATGCAAATGCAAAACCCTGGGAATGGAAAGCCATTTCTAACAATATCAAATAACACTTTGTGGCCAGTGATTCTGCAAGGAATGCAGATCTTACACACATAACATGACACGTTGCTTGCAAGATAACGTGGACCCTTGAAAAGCCTCTTTGCATTGTCTCTCACCTGTATTGTTCATGATCTAGTTACAATTTTACAGAACTCTTTGTGAGAGAAAACAAGTTTGCCTTGCAATGAGTCATAAATTAAATCCAGTCCTAAAGCTTTTAATGTTCAACTCAGGGACACATTCAGCAACCTCTCCAGTTCAGCTAGTGGGACATTACAACAATTAACTTCTGTAAGATCATTGTTAATCCTTTTCATACAATCTTCCAAACCATATCTAGTCAATTTAAATTTAAAATCAACAAAAGAAAATTGAAATTATATGGTTCCTTTAGAGTAGCAGAATGGCACAAACGGCAACAGAAGCACACATAGGGAGAAACAATGTGTGCCCCACAGATGCAGAAGATTAAAAACTCGGAGTAAGAAAGAAATCATTAAAGCAGGAGTTGGCGAGTCTTCGGCAGATACCACAGATCATTGGGCTTATAATAGATGCCATTTTTCATTTGCATGCTGCCATTAGTTTGCTGCACCATCAAAAGAAGACCTGAGTGGAACATAATTTACACAGGTTTGTCAATGTTCATTAAATAACATTAGACATGAGAGTCATGGCCATACAACATGGAAACAGGCCCTTCAGCCCAACTGGTCCATGCCAACCAAGGTGCCTCATCTAAGCTAGTCCCATTTGCCCGCATTTAGTCCACATCCTTCCAAACCTTTCCTGTCCATGTAAACATCTTTTAAATGCTGTTATTTTAGCTGCCTCAGCTACTTCCTCTGGCAGTTCATTCCATATACCTATCACCCTCTCAGTGAAACATTTGCCCCTCAGGTTCATATTAAATCATTCCTCTCTCACTTTAAACCTATGTCCTCCGGTTGATGATTCGTCTACCCTGGGTAAAATACCTTATAAGGTCACCCTTTAACCTCCTACGCTCCAAGGAATGAAGTCCTAGCTCGCCCCGTCGCTCTCTATCATCTTGTCCTCGAGTCCTGGCAACATCCTCGTAAATCTTCTCTACACTTTTTCCATCTTAATGAGATCCTACCTTTAGCAGCAGAGCAGAATTCAACACAATACTCCAAATGCAGCATCACCAATGTGTGTACTATGGCCCCAACTTCTATACTCAATGGACTGACTGATAAACCAAAAGTCCTATCTACCTGTGACACCACTTTCAAGGAACTGTGCACCTGTCTACCTGTATTCCTAGATCACTTTACAACATTCACTGTGAGGTCCTGTCCTGCTTTGACCAGTTTGACATTTGGCCAACGTTTAACACATAACTAATACCTGTTTACTATGCAAATTAAATACTCGGGAATGGAGAACCATTTGGCAGGAATGAACACTTTCAATTTTCTTGATGGTGTAGAGATTATTTGTTCTCTCTGTTTTTATAAACAGCTTGCAGATTTTTCTTTCAGCGCTTTCTTTAAGATGTTCTATATTTGTGTCAAAGGACAACATTGGTGCTTGCCCGCACGGTACCTTTTGATGCCAGCAAATCGCTGCATGCATCATAGAATCCCATTTCTGTAATTAAAATAAAAGATGCTGAGCCGCTCATTTTTATTTTTGGAAATATTATGTATTTGAAAGAATATGCAGCACAGAAACAGACTGAAGATCGGCACAAAATGTAGAGTAATTCAGTGGGACAGGCAGCATCTTTGGAGAGAAGGAATGGGTGACATCTTGTGTTGATAACCTTCTTCAGACCAGCATCTGCTGTTCCTTCCTGCACATGAACAGACTGGACACAATGGAGTGTAAACTTCATAAACCACATCTCAACATTCCTCATCTTAATCTATTACTGTATCTCCAAGTTCTCCTCTCATTCAAATATATATTTGAATATATTTAATATTAAATTTTAAATGGCATTTTATATTTTAATAATTTATTATTTTATAGAAACATAGAAAATAGGTGCAGGAGTAGGCCATTCGGCCCTTCGAGCCTGCACCGCTATTCAATATGATCATGGCTGATCATCCAACTCAGTATCCTGTACCTGCCTTCTCTCCATACCCCCTGATCCTTTTAGCCACAAGGGCCACATCTAACTCCCTCTTAAATAAAGTCAATGAACTGGCCTCAACTACCCTCTGTGGCAGAGAATTCTATAGACTCACCACTCTCTGTGTGCAAAATCTTTATAATGTTCATCGTTTATAATTTATAATTTAATATTATATTTTATATAATATATTAAATATATTTGAATCTCCCTCCATCTCCTTTTAAATATATCTATACTATTCACCTCAACCATTGCCCGTGAAGGCAAGCTCTATATTCCCATCATGCTTTGAGTTACTTCTGAATTGCCAAATGGATTTCTTGGTGCTTATTTTACATTGATGATTTCTACATGTGGTCACTTTTCTCAGTTTGCACCCTTTAGACTTTTGTGTGACTTTCCTCAGGAGAAAGGACACTCACTCAGTTCATCCTTTGCTGATATATATTTCAGGCAACATCTGTGTAAATCTTTGCACTCTCTCCAGCGCATCGATATTTTTTCTTATAATATATGGTCTGGAACTGTATGCTGTAGGGTCTAACTGTGGTTTGATAGATAATTAGCATGTTCTCTACTTTTCACATCTATCCTTCTGACAATAAAACCAATGTTGGGTTTCCCAACCTGTGGCACAACTTTAATGATTGGTGTACTTGGACTCCAAGATGTCTTTTTTCATCTACATCACCGAGAACCTGTAATTAATAATTGCCCTCTCTATTCTTCCTACCAAATCATACCACCATGCTTTCTTTCTGGTTTGTGTTTCATTTGTCAAACATTTATCCATTCTGCAAGATAATTAATATTTTCCTGTAGTTCATGTATCTTTCGTCAGTATTGACAATCCATACCCCCACCCCATCCCCCCACCCCACCCCCCCCCCCTCCACCCCACCCCCCTCCCCCCACCCCCACCCCATCCCCACACCCCCCACCCCCCTCCCCCCACCCCCACCACAACCATTACATTTGGTATCATTCACAAATATATCACATTTTCGTAATCCTAGAGTCTAAATGAAAAGTGTAAATTCAGAACAGCAGTGGTCGCAGCACTCATGCAGAACACCTTTACTTTTACAACTGTTACTAGGTATTCTTTATGCCTATACTCTGTTGTCAGTCCAGAAACCACTGAGCAATCTGTCTGACCCACTGATTTGCTCCAGCTTCGGTTTAAACCAGCATCTGCAGCTCCTTCCGACACAAGCAATCTATTATGCTGCTTGCCCACTAACCCTACCTTCTCTAACATGCATTTGTCTACTAATGAATCATTACTGAAAGTTTTTTTGAGCATCCTAATAAATGACATCTACTACACTCCCAATGTTGGCTTACCGTGGTCATGAGGGGAATCTCCCAGGGTAAGAGAATTAAGACGTCGAGGGCATAGGTTTAAATAAGAGGGGAAAGAGTTAATAGGAATCTGAGGGGCATTCTTTGCCATGCAGAGGGTGGTGAGGCAGATTCAATAACAAATAACAAATGGGACGAGCTTAGATGAGGCAACTTGATTGGCATGGATAAGATGGACCGAAGGGCCTGTTTCTGTGCTGTACAACTGTGTCTTTCTCTATTTTTTTCCTCTCCAATTGGTCAGGTAAGATTTTTCCTTTATAAATTCTTGCAGACTATTCATTATTATATATATTTTTTTTATTTCCAGTAGTTATTCTAATTTATTTTATAAACAGAATCCCATTATTTATCCTACCATTCATGTTAAGCTGACTTCCTATAATTTCCTGACACGAACTATTCTCATAAGATCACAAATTATGTGAGATATCTCCCAGTCTGATGGCACTATACCATTCTAGAACTAATAATTAAATATGTGTGGTAATGCCTCTGCTATCTATTCCATAGATTTTTTTTTAATGTGGATGTTATCGACCTATATAAGTATGTCTTTGCTTTTATATCCACATATCCCATTTGTTATCGACACTGTCATGTCTACCTGTTCTATTTCCCTCTGGGGTTGGAGATTGCAACCTTTACGTGGTCCACCCTGTTTCGACTAACGCAGTCAGCCCGATGTGCACAAACAAGATCAAATAGAACATGTTGACCCACAACTTTAGGCTGTGCATGCCACACACACGAAGAAGATTTCCCTGTAAATACTAAAGTAAAATATCAAGAGAGAGAGTTCAGTGCTCCATGTCAGCGTGATACCGCCCCCTTCCCATCCAAGGGAAGCAATTCAAATGTCACCCCTTCATAGTCAACCTCTCCAGCAGGATCTTACTAAATGATGCACTTCCACTGTGCTGCCCTGCTGGACAAATATGGTTATACAATATCGACTTAAACATTGCTGCAGACAGCAGGACAGGCAGTATCTCTGGAGAGAAGGAATGGGTGATGTTTCGGGTCGAGACCCTTCAATTCCTTTCTACACAGTGCTACACTGTCTCTTTTCACAATATTACCCTGTTAATGATGCACTTTAGTTGTTAAAACTTTATGCACAGCAGTACATTGGTATGGAAATGCTTTGTTTTTCCAGATTAATGTTTTCCAACAGATTCAAAAGAGAGAATAGAAGCTTTGTTAGAACATAGATGGCAGGTGCTTCCAATTCCTGTACTCTATGGGAAGTGCAAGGCACTATGTTTCCTGGGCCTCTTGTGTTAGACGTATCTCGGCTACTTACACACAAGCCTTACGTTTCCAACCTTGAAATGTATTCAGTTTAAATCCAGAGCTAACAGAAGATGGAGAGGTTTCCAGATCATATATTCCAGGAGGGAAGGAGGCGATGGTGTTGCATAAAAAGAATAGGAAATGTCATGCATGCAATACCTGAGATATGTACTGCGCACAAACTGATTGTTGAAATTTTGCAGGAATCAGTCTGGGCCGTGGTAAATGATGAGGGGCGAGAAGAGGAGATGGTGCAACCAATGTTTCTTGATTAGAACAGATGTCAATGGTTATGGGGAGAAGGCAGGAAAATGGAATCAGGACACAGATATCAGCATGATTGAATGGTGCCATGGGCCTAATTCTACTCCTATAACTTGTGAACTTGTGAATGTTTACAATGTTTGGTACTTATACAATCAAAGTAGTCCTTTAATACTTACATTCAAACATGGGGATTTTTATGGTGAATTTTTTAATTTATCAGAACTCAATTTTTAATCTATAGTTTAACAGTTATTGGACTCAATATTTGTTTTGTATTCCAAAGCTAGAAAACATACTATGGAAATACACAGAACTAAAATACTTGTGCTGTTATAATCTCAGCAGCAGCCAGTACTTGGTACTTTACTTCCACCTGCTTGGCCTAGTTCATATAAAATACCCTTTCTAGTTGTAGATTATATGCACTCGTAAAGACAGCAGGAATATCATAACATAAGTTCTCGTGTAATTTCTACAGTCAGAAAATTTTATTTCCTAGATTTGAAATCATGCTACACTGAATTAAAATATTTTTCTTTTGATAGTTTCATAGTTTACATACATACATAGCAAATGAAAACCCCAGGCCTGTGCATCTTGGGCAGGTCCTTCCAAAGTGAATGGGATGTAAAACTGGCATTGGACATGGGTTGTTATAGATCCTTCAAGACCCATCTGTCTGTGTTAGTTGAGTTATGTATTGTACACTTCCTCACCTGTCTAAAAACAATATCCTTCATAACAAACTTAATTCTGACAGGTGATAAATGTGGACTACAGAAGCTAAGAATCACACAATTTCAACATCATGAAAATGAATAGATTTATCTTGAACATGGTATACAAAGGTAAACTAATTTTAATGCATTTATTGATTTTTATTTTGTCCATCCTGTTATCTTGGTGATTTTTGAAAGGTCAAATGCAAGCAGAATGAGTGGTTCAAACACAAGCTGAATCTTCACGGTGAAATTTTAAAACAAATTCTCTTTGTTGCTACCAGTGCCTCTAAACATTTCATATTTTTTGTTGTAAAGTCTTAAACATTGTTAGAAATGCTGAGAATATGCCTCAACTCGGTAAATAATTTTTTAGAAAGAAACATTTGATTGGTCGAAGTCTCTGTTTCCACAGTCATCACAGTCTTGTGCTGAGTGGCGGGGTTAGTAATAATGCTTCCGGTTAGCTTTCTGCTACAATAGATCTCTTGCTCAGTCTGCAATGAAAATTGCCAGTCTTTCACTTTGTAAAGCTTTGTGTCATTTCCAGAAGTTCTCTTTCTTGTCTGCAGGAGCCATCCATTGTAACACTCTGTTAAATGTGGTCCTCGCGTAACTGGGCAAAGATCTCCAATGCATTCCCCACTCACAATTAAAGTCACATAATGAGCCTATTAGAGCCTTGTATACACAATGTATGTGGCCCGTATTGAGTGTATTTTGCAAGTCCATGTATAATTTACAATACTAATAGTGCATTTGCTTTCCTTACTGTTCAAAAGCAATTTCTATCTAGCCATTGGTTATGGCTTTCAGTTCTTGTGAATTATCTGCAAATCCAGAGTAGGAATGCGATTCACTGCCGTTCATGTCTGGCATGTTATGAAAACATCTGGTGGTGAAATTATTGCCCATCCTTCCAATTTCATTCATAAATAGAGTTTTTACACATTGCTTTGTGTTCAAATCAATTAGACTGAGAGCACATGATTCCCCAGGGCTTGTCTCCGCACAGTTCCCTGGTTGCTGTGGGAACTAGAGGTGGTCATATGCGGCGGCAGCAGTGGGCGGTGTGCTGGTCCTTGGCGTGGAACTATAATAATAAGGGGAGCCTGAAAGTTAACGGACAAGAAGAAAAGACGGTTGGAAGAACATAACAATGCAGTAACAAAATGCTACGACTCACATCACATGGCACAGCTGAAGCTCTTCACGTGGCTTTTTAACAGTTAAACATTGTAGAAAATAAAAGGCTCAGCATCCCTCAACTGCTTTGAAAAGCTTGCACTCACAGGACACTTCCTCTCATTGCTACTGTGGCAATGAAGCACTGGTATAAATAAGGAGCTGTTGTATTCTCCCCAAACACAATTTTCTAAATTGGGATGCATTTCCGAAGGTCTCAGGAATTCTCTATTTCACTAAAATGACCATTTTGTTATTGCTGCACCTAATTAGTGGATAATAGCAGATAATCTATTCTGTGTGGCTGTGTGTTGGAGTCTGATCCAGTTTGTGTCTGATATTCATGTGTACATAATCACCAGTATATCTACTAGATAATACATCACCTGGGCTACCTTTTCTCTTCTATATCTATAATGCAATGAGTTTATTCATAAGGCATATTACTATCCTGGCTGACTGCAGAAATCTCAATGTACAGCATTATTTCATTTGATGTTCAGAATTTGGAATGGCACGGTGGTGCAGCGGTAGAGTTGCTGCCTTACAGCGCTTGCCTGAGACTGGGGTTCAATCCTGACTACTGGTGCTGTCGTAACGGAGTTTGTACGTTCTCCCCGTGACCACATGGATTTTCTCCAAGATGTTCGGTTTCCTCCCACACTCCAAAGACGTTCAGGGTTGTAGGTTAAACGGCTTGGTGTGAAAGTATCCCTAGTGTGTAGGGTTGTGTTAATGTGTGTGTGGGGTTGCTAGTCGGTGCCAAAGGGCCTGCTTCCGCGTTAAACCTCTAAAATAAACTAAATTCATTATGCTGCAAGCATTTCATGTAAATACTGTTGTCAATCCAAATCTAAAAATTCAGTTTACAAAATCATCATCAAAGAAATAAGCCTGAAAGCCAATAATAACAGCAGTCACAAAATGAAGAGATGAAGACAGGGCAATAGTAAACGCAACATGCACAAATTACTAGTTTAAAATAAGTCAAAATTTAACAGGTAAATTCCTGTGCTGCATACTTATTAATCCAGAGTTGGTAAAACGCCAGGCATCGTTATAGGATGTGTAGTGGGAGTGAGTGTAAGGGCCTCCTGAATATTCATTTCCTGGAGTTAGAATAATAAATACAATTATTTTAATTATCACAAGCATTGTGCATAAAATGGTTCAGTTTTAATTAATTAGTGACTAATAGAATAGCCCAGCCTGCAGGATGTTTTTGTCTCTTTCTGATGTTCAAAGCAACCATCGAATTTCATGGCTGAGAGAAGCATTTTGTGTTACCAAAGCAACACATCAACAATCCAGGTCAACAGGAACAAGGAGAACATCTTCTGCTCAGTATATGCATGTTTCATCTTGTCTCATTGCAAAAATACCTAATCGCCTCCAAACCGGAGTCAGCGGGTCAGCAAAAGGCCTGTTCAATCATTAACTGCTTGTTCTGCACTGGAACTTACAACTAATGACAATTTTAGTTGGGTATAAGAGTCAACTTTCTGTTGTGCAAATGTTAACAGGACTTTTTTAAAATTTGTCAAAGTCTGTACTTCAGCAAAGTCCCAGCCATTTTATCAGATCAAATATCATTCTTTATTTACAAAAAGCCCATCATTTTACACCAAAAACATTCATTCTCGGAGTTTCAGCCGACCAACATTATTTATATTTGAAGTTGGTGAATTTGTGAACTTCAAGTCTGCTCATTATTGAAGCGATTAATGTCTGGTCATGCAAGAAGCTAGAACATAATCAGTAGCAGGAACCATTACTGTTCTATTTTTTGTTTCCCCATGTTATTCATCTCAATCAACACACTATTCACACTCCTTAGGAAAACGGGACAATTTTGGAACAAAATATCTGTTTATTTGATGATATTAGCAGACAACTGAGTGAATGATGTACTGATCAAGGTCAAAATGTTCAAACTAGTGTTTTTTTATTTCTTGTTACTGGGCAGAGCAGTGGTGCAGTTGTGGGACCCAGCGTTCAATCCTGACCCCTGGTGCTGTCTGTGTGGAGTTTGCATGTTCTCCCTTGATTACTGGGCTTCCCCTGGCGCTTCAGATTCCTCTCATATCCCAAATACATTCAGATTGGCAAGTTAATTGGCCTCCATAAATTACCCAACTTGTGAATGGTAGATTCCGGGGGGGGGGGGGGGGGGGTTGCTGGAAGTATGGAAAGAATAAAAATTAGTGTAAATGAATGCCTCATATCCATAGTCATAGAGCGTGGAAGCAGGCCCTTCGGCCCAACTTGCCCACACTGGCCAGTCAGCTTAAACCCGGTGAGCCAAAGGGCCAGTTTCTCTTCTGAATGACTTGTAGACTCTGATTCTTGGTCAGAGAGGAATTTGTATTTTACCTTTTACAACCATTGGGGATCCTGTGATGCTTAATGACCACTGAAATAGTTTGGAGGTATAGTCCTTGCTACAGTGTAGAGAAATGCAGCAACAATTTGCACACAATCACATGTCATGAACATCAATGTAATAAATGGCCAGTATCTATCTTGTGATATTTATTCAGTCTATCAGGAAGAACCTGTTCGGTTTCTTCAAAATAATGCCATGATGTTGGGAAAGATTGGACAGGTTAAGATTGTTCTCTTTGAAATGGTGGAAAATTAGAAGAGAATTAATTAAGGGACATTCAATTATGCGGGACTTCAGTGGAGGGATGATAGGATTGGTTATGAAACATGGTGTGCAGCGTTGGTGCAGATCAGTTCTACATTGTTGATCTCTCTGTGCAATCATTTACCTGGGTGAAAATGACAGGTCTTAGGCCACTACAAACAGTGACCACGGCATGTAAATGTGTGGACACGAGGGTGCTTACCGGTCACCATTCCCGCAATGGCAGATGATGTGTAACTGGCTTGGCTGTTTGCAGGGATGTGAGGGGGATATCCTGGCAGTGTTGAGCTCATCATTTCACGCCCTGGAAAACATCATCATTGGTAAAATTCTGGTTCATAGGTGTCATCACTAAAGCGTTACTGATTTCATATTTAAATACAATACTGCTGTATTAAATAGCTTTTCCCCCACTGTCGTCTGAGATACTTTGTAGGAAACCATGCTCACCAGCCACACCAATGACCTTGTCTGTAAATGTGTAGGAAGGAACTGCGGATGCTGGTTTATACTGAAGATAGACACAAAATGCTGGAGTAACTCAGCGGGACAGGCAACATTGAATGGACATGGTCTGAAGAAGGGTCTCGACCTGAAACATTACCCATTCGTTCTCTCCGGAGATGCTGCCTGTCCCGCTGAGTTACTCCGGCACTTTGTGTCGATCTTTGTCTGTAAATATTCCTTGGTGACCAGAGGCCGCAGATTATTCCGTCTTTCATCCATTGTATCCAATATCTGCATATTTGACGTTTCCGAGCAGGTGGCTACTGGAATACGATAAGTAGAAATATTAAATAATATTTCCTTTCCAAGCCTGAACTTTGAAGCTACTCATCGTGGCTTACTTTACTGCAGCTGAGGCCTGCTAACCATAGACCAGAACTCAGCCTCAAACGCTGAGACTGCTGGAGCTCGTGCAACCTTACACCTGGTGATGTGTGTATGGAACAAGCTGCACAGAGGATGTAGTTGAGGCTGAGACTAACCCAGCATTTAAGAAACAGTCAGACAGGTACATGGATAGGTGTACAAGAATGGTGATCATTTTCCAATGTTCCCAAGCAAAGTAATATATGTTACAATACAGTGTCATTTATTGTTCTATATATTTTACATCTAAATGAGGAATATAATTGTTGTATAGTTTCCAGCTCCTGGACCTGATTATACCAGCACATACTCACTGGCATTGTTTTTCCATTTTCTAATTGTTTGTCCATTGCACGCCCGAGCTCTTTACAGAAATACTCACCTGTCACTACCGAGTATCCGTGCGACCCAGAGATATTCCTGCCGAGTGGAGTGACAGAAGAAGGCAAACTTGGTTTTCTTTCATCCATTCCATTGTTTAAAGATGAAAGTGGATACAGGGGAGCCTGGAACATGAATAACAACAAGATTGCAGTTTGCTGTGCTAGCTGACAAGAGAGTTTCTCTCGGCAGGTGGTAGCATTTAGTCTATTTTATAAACAGATTACCAACCTGATGTATTTTGACATTGAGGGGGCCAACTTGCCCACACTGACCAACATGTCCCACATGCACTAGTCCCAATTACCTGCCCATTAATAATCCCACTTGCCTGCATTTGGCCCATATTCCTCTAAACTGATCTGACCAGTCTGAAGAAGGGTCTCGACCCAAAACATCACCCATTCCTTCTCTCCAGAGATGCTGCCTGTCCCGCTGAGTTACTCCAGCATGTTGTGTCTACCTTCCATCTCATCCATATCCTCCTCGAGTCTGAGCCAACCTTCCTCCCTCCCCAATATTTGTTCAAGACAACATGTCATTTTAGGTGTACACTAACATCCCAGACCTTTATTAGCACAGTGTAGCTGAATAATTCAACACCCTGCTCTATGAGGGAAAACATATAACCATGAATTCACTAAAGCATGTTTTACTGATTTATCCTGCTACATGCTGTCACGTGCATGCAAGTGTCAAGTGACTGGAATGGTGGGCAGCCAATTTAGCTAAGTTCACACAGGACATGCATCCTGGTGTAATAAACTTCAGCACAATGGTATATTTTGAATTTCAATAGTTAACCATTACTTTGGACGCTGTGCCAGGAATGCTGGCTGTTCTTCACTCACCTGCTCTCCCTTGTTGTGGCTGCCAGTTGCAAAGACGTCTGCATAATGTTGCCGTTCAAAGGCACAGTCCAGGGCCTCGAGCTGCTGGGCAAACGCTTCAGTGCGGAGTTGCTTCCGAGGACCTCCACTACCTCTCTGGGAGTCAGCGCTGATCACACAAATATCATCCTCACCTGCAACAAGAACGTTAAAAAGATCATTCATAATTGTTGCATTTATTTAACCAAAATAATCTTTAAAGAAATCCAATGAGCCACTTCTCAACTTGATTCTTATTAACCCTAAAATCTATCTTCTCTAGGTTGTATATTGACTTTAACATTTTTGTCACATATGCTTTTGTGCAGTTATTGAATTTGGATACTGAATCATTTTCACAGTCCTTATCAAAATAGAGTCATGTTATTCTGATATACTAAACTTGCATATTCTTGATCCATTGTTTCGAACCATGATCAATTCACATCTATTAATGCCAATTCCAGAAACAATTCACACGTACAGCAATACCCCGTTCTCAAACCTCGTTCATCTATTTTAAAATTACTCTATATATTACCTATCCTGCCCCTCTGAGTTACTCCAGCACTGTATTTATATATTTAACAGTAGCTTTCTAAAAAGTAATTCTTGTTATTGCTCTGGGATCGTTTCTACCAGTTCCCTACAGATCTGCCCTAGATGTGGTGACTATAGATTTTCAAACAGCATTCTATAAGATGTCACACAAGAGGTTATTATATGCATTTTCCACAGCGAGTTCATGTGATGTGGAATAGTTGAAACGATGGGGAAACTAACATACTATTCAAAGGGAAAACATAACGAGCTCTACAGAAAGATCGTGGTTGTTGGGTTATCTATGAGCAAGCACAGACTAGGTAGCCTCCTGTGTCATTGCCTACTTCCATTTGAGATCTGACGAGAGATTTAAATCTGTGATCGTTTATTGGAAAAGAACAGATAATATTAAGTAAACCTTGTTAAAAATAACCACAAGCATAAAGAATATGAACTGAAAGGTGCAAAAGAATTGCTTTCAACTATTCCATATGGAGAGAAATGAAATGGTGTAATTAATTAGCCAGGCAGGTTGACTAGACAATGTAAAAGTATTGGATGAGATGAGAATGAATGAAAACCAACCAATTGGACAATAATTAACTGCTCACATTCTTACATAGTCCACAAAGAAATCTACATTTTGTCCATTAGTATTTTATTTTCCATCAGTTAACTAGGACAACAGAACCTAGTGACTATTCCATACGATGCAGTAAGTTGCTGCCTCACAGTGCCAGAGAGCGGAGTTCGATCCTGACTACGGGTGCTGTTTGTACGGAGTCTGGACGTTCTCACTGTGATGTGCAGATTTTCTCTGGGTGCTCCGGCTTCCTCCCAAACTCCAATAACATTCAAGTTTGTAGGTTAATTGGCTTCCGTAAATTGTCCCTAGTGTGCAGGATAGTGCTAGTGTACAGGGTGATGGCTGGTCAGCGCGAACTTGGTGGGTTGAAGGGCCTGTTTCAGCGCAGTATCTGTAAGGTCCAGTGGATGGACATATAACCCTTAAATAATTATTTCTTTGTCCCAAGAAAGTGACTCCTGGTCCTGAACGCTTTAGTAAATGGAATAACCTCTCAGCATCTTTTCAGAACCTTGAACACCTCCATGAGGTTTCATCTCATTCATCTAAACATGTAACCAGGAGCTAATTGCTGAATTATTCTTCATAGAGCAATCCTCTGGAATTGACCTTGTACATATACACTGGGCAGACTCCAAGCCAGTACATTCTTGCTCAGGTGCTACTGACTCCACACTTCAGGACAGCTAAATGAACCACGTGTCATGAATGCAGCCAGCTTGCAGCATAATCACCTGTCTACTAATTCCCGATGAATCATTGTCACCTTGTATAACAACGAAGACAAACCAACTCTGTCCTTTGTTCATCTAATATGATTGCTTTGTGCTTCATGCTACTAATGACATCTTAATTACAACTCCATTAAGTCAGTTGATAAATGTACGTATGGATGTGGTGGATACACCAGATAGACCTCAATTCTGACCCCGACATTGTGTTGTATGAACTGATTTTGGTCGAGTTCGCTACATGGACAATACAGCAGCACCTAAATCCGGGAGGGAAACCCAAAGATTGCTGCAATCTAGTAATGTTTCCACGAGGGTTGGGGTAGGAGGTTAACTGTAGGGGACATTAGCTCATGATCGAGACACATGCATTAACAATACAGGGACAAGTTCAAAACTGCCCATAACAGGTGAGTAGTTACATTTGGTTAATTAAATAACCAAACAGAATTAAATAATGAGAAAATGTCAGTGTGATTAACGGGGAAGTTAAAAGCTTCTGATTTCAGGAAAATTAAGTGTATAAGAAAGAACTGCAGATGCTGGTTTAAATCGAAGGAAGACATAAAATGCTGGAGTAACTCAGTGGGTGAGGCACATCTGAATCTGGGGTTTAGGAATAGCTACTTCCCCACAGCCATCAGGCTATTAAACCTGGCTCGGAACTCTGAACATTAATATCCCTCCATCTGTTATTTGCACTTTATTAATTTATTAATTCATGGGTGTATTTACGTATAGAATTGTAGTCAATGCCTTCTATGTTCTGTTGTGCTATGCAAAGATAGATTTTCATTGTCCTGTCAGGGACACATGACAATAAACTCTTTTGACTTGACTTCGACTTGACTTTGATCTACTGGTGTTTAGATGAATCAGACTGAAGAAGGGTCTCGACCCGAAACGTCGCCCATTCCTTTTCTCCAGAGATGCTGTCTCACCCACTGAGTTACTCCAGCATTTTCTGTCGACCGGGGGATAGTAAGTGTCAGGTAAGATACGACATGGGAAATAACAGGTGAATATGAAAGATGCAGAGGAACAGAGTAACATTGGCGTGTACATTCATAACTCATGAAAGGTAGCAGAACAGGTAGACATGGTGATTAAAAAGGCATATAGGATGACTTCCTTTATTAGTCATTGCGTAGAATGATAAACCAGGCATGAAATTGATACAATGTTAATTCGGCCACAGATTATTAGATTTCTTGTCACTCTTTCAGGACTGGAAAATATTAGCTCTCAGGAAATATTGGTGAGGTTGAGATTTTTTTATATGGAACTCAGGAGACTGAGGGGTGATTTAACCAAAATGTATACAATTATGAAGATTCTAGATAAATAGATAGGACCCGTTTCCTTTCTTGAAGTTCAAACACCAGGGAGCATAGATTTGAAGGAATTTCCAGGAAGATACATGTGAAGTAACAACATTTTTTAATCAGCATGTGGAATTCACTGCCTAGAAGGGTGGTATAGGATAAGAATCCCTGGATGTATACTTGAAGGGCTGTGAGTTACAGGACTAGAGTGCTAGTCCTGAAAGTTGGAATATTCCTGAGTGATTCTTTCTTGGCCAGCACAGATTCAATGGACCAAATGACCCCCTGTGTCATAAATTGTCTGTGTTCTTTGAAAAATTAACTAGTCTCAGTAACAAAGTTCATGCAATTTTGACATAAAATGCCTCTTGTCTCACTAACTTCCTACTGGATGGGCAGGGTGGGTGGGGGAGGTTTGCTATCTGTAACTGGTTTGGACTCCAGATACACAGCAATGTTTTAAGGCAGTCCCGCCGGATCGAGGATGACATGCACTCACGTTCTGTGGGTTCTGAGGTGCGTGATGAGGTCAAATTGCGAACCATAGATTCTTGTACAGATGGAGCAGGAGGTGCCTGATAGTGATGTTGTATAATCCCTCCACCATTTATGCAGGGCTTTCCTATCCTCCTGATACATGCAATTTGCGCTCCCAATACCATCCCAAGTGTTCCTTGACCATTTTGAGCTGTCGTGGGAGATTCGCAGAAGTAAGTGGAGATGTTACAATTCTTCAATTTTCTTTGATCCTGGGCGTTCGAGTTGCTGAACCAGGCGGTGATGTAATCAGTCGATATGCTCTTTGCTGCACACGAGAGTTGTCATTGACATACTGAATCTCCTCAATCTTCTCTGGAAGTAGAGGCATTGATGGGCTTTCTATATAATTGCATCAGTTTGCTGGGTCCAGGACAGATCTTCAAAGATAGGCACGCCCAGGAAGTTCAAGCTTGGACTCTCCCCACCATTGTCCCATCAGATAGACAGGTTTGTGGGTCCTCATTCTGCCTCTTCCACAATCAGTTCCTTGGTCTTACTGACATTGAGAGCCAGGTTATTGTGCTGGCACCATTTGGTCAGTCGATCGATCTCCCTCCTATACTCTGGCTCATCACCATCTGTAATTCGTCCAACAACGGTGGTGTCGTCGACAAACTTGAAGATGGATTCCGTACGGTGTCTGGCTGCACAGTCATAAGTATAGAGTGAGTAGAGCAGGGGGCTGAGCACACAGCTCCTGTACTGATTGTTATTGAGGAAGAGGTGTTTTTGCCAATTTGAACAGACTGTGGTCTGTTGATGAGGAAGTCGAGGATCGAGTTGCAGAGATGTGCAGAGAGCCAGCTCCGTGAGCTTGGTGGGGATGATGATATTGAACGCCGAGCTGTAGTCTATAATCAACCGTCAATGTGGTCCAGTGCAGAGTGGATGGCCAGTGAGATCGCATCCTCCGTTGACCTATTGTAGCAGTAGGCAACTGTAATGGGTCGAAGTTCTTGCTGAGGTAGTTGATATGTGTCATAACCAACCTCTCAAAGCGCTTCATCATCACGGACGTTAGTGCCACCGGTCGATAGTCGTTAAGACTAGTCACCTTACTCTTCTCCCGGTATTATTGGTGCCCTTTCAAACCAGGTTGGAACTTCAGACCTCAAAATGAGGTTGAGAGTTTCCACAAAAACTCCAGCCAGTTGGTCTGCACAGGTTTTGAGAACACCACCAGATATACCATCAGTTCCAGACGCTTTTGCAGGGTTCATGCCACTGAAGAATCTTTTGACGTCAGCCTCTGTGACTGTAATACCATCAGGCCATATGGGGGCTCGGGAAGGCACATCAGTGTTCTCCCTATCAAAGTCAGTGTACAATGCACTGAGCTCGTCAGGGAGTGATGCTTCACTGTTGTTTGAGCTGCCCCGTGATTCACCTTGTAGGAAGTGATGGTGTGCAAGCCCTCCCACAGTTGCCGAACATCCCCCTCATCCTCCAGCTTGGAGCATCACTGTGTATGAATACTGAAGGGAATAGCTTGCATCACTCTGCTGAAATCGTTAAATTGATTGGGTCGTAATTAGATGGAACAAAAGAATGCTGAAAATACTCATAGGTGAATAATTGGGATGTTCTCTCCACATGTGCTGCTGGGCTTGGTTTGTAGTCACAGTATTCTCTATTTTACTCCAGCTAATTACAACCATATCAGTTTGCTCTCAACCTCAACATATTGTTGACAGTGTTTATCAAACAATTAAAAAAATGTTCACTGATGCTCACAATGACAAGAAAGGCTTGAGGGTGATTGTCTATGATGTCAATGTGTAAAGCACAACAGGACCTAAGATGAAGAGAATGTCTTTACTGTTGTCCCCTCATAGAAAGAAGATTTATCTAGTAAATTAATCTTCAATTTGAAAATTATAAAAGGGTAAAGAATTAAAATGAAGTAAAATGGGAGAACTTTGATGAAGTAGCCTGATAGTCCACAGAAAAAAGATCAACTTTTGGAATTGTCTTTGACAAATGGCAAATAATGTCGAGCAAACTGATCGTCTAAATATGACATCAAACTTCACAGACATTACAGCATCCGGGGACATTGGGAAAGGACAGATTTATCGCAATTCAGCCATGATATAGCATGGTAAAAACACCAAGCTAAACAGACTCTAGATGAAAATGCTGGAGTAACTCAGTGGGACAGGCAGCATCTCTGGAGAGAAGGAATGGGTGACGTTTCGGGTCGAGACCCTTCTTCAGACCTACAGACTACTAGCCTGTGATGCACCAGGTATTATTTGGGTAATTTATTAATGTTTTTCATGATCAGATTCAGGCAACAACTCTGAAAGCCTGACTGAAGGAAAGTAGACGGTTTCATACACATTAATTACAAGTAATAAACCAGGATGATTACTTCCAATCAAAGACAAAAGTTACCTTTTAACTCAGCACTACAACCGCTCCGTGTTCGACCAGCGATCCCCCCGCACACTAACCGGAGCGCTCGGAGA
Source organism: Raja brachyura (assembly GCA_963514005.1). The sequence goes on from OY740815.1 coordinate 774,745, forward strand.
AAACCCACACGGTGACAAGGAGAACGTACAAACTCCGTACAGACAGCACCCGCAGTCAGGATTGAACCTGGGTCTCTGGTGCTGTGAGGTAGCAACTCTACCGCTGCGCCACCATGCCACTCCTCGTATAAAATCCAGGCACTCAAAAATACAATTTTCTAAACATAAATGCTGGCATCTCTCAGCAAGGCAGCCTCGAGATTTCCCAAATCTCTCCCATCCTTTAATTTTACAAAGCAGCTGATAATTCTCCAGTCTCGTGTTTCCTCGGGATATTAGATTGGAAAGATTTGGACAAATTTATCCCAACTCGAAGCTGTGATCCCAACTCTGTTTTTGTTCTGCTGAAAACACAAACCTTCTTAGCAATAGTGACAGTACGAGGCACAATGACCTAACTAAGATTACAGCTCCCTACCTTGTCAAATCATGGATTATCGATGGTTATTTCATGGCACTAAATCACAATGAAGAAAACACCATTTTTACAAGCAACTAAAATGTAAAAGTTAAAATAATAATTCAGCAGCGGTTTGTAATCAGACTCTGAATTAGAGTGGACTTAGAGTGCACCATTTCACTTGAAACTCAGTCTGGTTTCCTTACTTTCAGCAAGTTTCCTTTTGGTTTCGTTACTGGACTGTACAATCCCAAGGAGACCATTAATGGAGTACGATGAGCCCAGGGAGTCGCTGGGTGGCGGAGACTCTGGCGGTGTCACCGTCGAGTTGGGCACTGAAAAAAATCCAAGATCGAAATTATCAATCCCAATCATTCAAAGGGCCACCTTCATTACTGAGACTAAGTACATACTGAATATGTAAGGACAAGTGAATTTGTGGCAAACTTCATGACTGTACCAAATCTTGACCATACCTAACTTTTATCCATGAATCACCGTATAAACATTAAAATGGGAACTAATTGTTTTGCCTTCCTGTTCTGGGGAACCGACAATAACTGTATACAACTTATCATCTACCAGTGGCCAAAGCAAATTCAGCAAAGGTCAGGGCTCACGATAAAACTCACTATTATAAGAGTGATAAAGTCATAATAAAATGCATCATGTTATACGGCTCAGGCACACGACATTTGACCCCTTCTCCTGAGGTTAGGCATATTAGAAACGTAGACAATAGGTGCAGGAGTAGACCATATGGCCCTTCGAGTCAGCACCACCATTCAGTATGATCATGGCTGATCGTCCAAAATCAGTGCCTCGTTCCTGCTTTCTCCCCATATACCTGATTCCATTAGCCCTAAAAGCTATATCTAACTCTCTCTTCAACACACCCCGTTGAGTAGTTGAATAATGTTGGATGGAGCAGCTGGGCAGGGTTGGTTGTGGATACTAGTTACAAATGATCTGAATTAATCTTAATGCCCTATAATATAATCATCGGTTGAACTAATATTGTTGTGATATCCATTTGTCCATTTCAAAATAAGCACCAGAAGTAAGAATAGTGTGAGCCATAGGTGCCAACTATTTGTGACTTACAGTAAGGGCATAAAAATGTGACTAAAGATTGGTTCAGTGAGATGCCAGCAATTTCCTTCATGCTTGTTGAGTGTATTAACTTTATGCATCGAAGATAGACCCAAAATGCTGGAGGAACTCACCGGGACAGGCAGCATCTCTGGAGAGAAGGAATGTGTGGCGTTTCGGGTCGAGACCCTTCTTCAGACCTTCTACCTGCCACCTCTATCCAGGGTAATTTACTGTAGTTAATTTATCTATCATTTACCAAGCAACCCGCTTGTCCCAGGATGTGGAAGGAAACTAGAACACCATGTGGAAACCCACGAGGTCACATGAGAACATATAATCACACACGGAGCAATGGAAGTCAGGATTCATGTTGGGTTAGTGGAGTTGCTGGCGATTCAGAGAACTAATACAATGGTAGGAAGCAGAGGCAACTTGGACAACTATATTGACATTTTAAAGTGATGCCTGAATTATTTCAAAGGAAAGCATAAACTAAACATTGAAATATTTTAATGTTTTTAGCTTCGAGTTGATTGCAAGGGAGGCTGACCAAGAACCTCGAGTTGATTGCAAGGGAGGCTGACCAAGAACCTCGAGTTGATTGCAAGGGAGGCTGACCAAGAATCCATTGAACTGAGAAACCACAACCCTATGAAAAGTGACCATTTTTCAGCCAATGAAATTAATTTGGATATTCTTTTCTCTTGCAATGATATACGGGTTGTTTTAATGAAGCCAATACATGGCCTGATCTGTTTATATCATCAGTGATCACAGGTCATTCCAGATCCGGGTCTTTCTGGCATTCAGTCAGTATTATGATCCAATACCCAAAAGCACTCACTGCCATTGCTGGGAGGTTCCAGCTTGCATACCATGATATAAATCTTATCTTTATATAAATTCACTCTGCAACTGTAAACCAACAAATGAAATATTACCAACAACTAATCCAAAAATCTGTATCAGCAGGTTTAATCTCATCCACCTATGGGGCCAGTCCACATCTACAACATTGATTTCGACATTAAAACAAAATGCAGAAACAGGCCGAAAATGCTGAAAATTAACCCGAGCAAAGTGCTCCCGAAAAGCGAGAATGTAGGGGAGTATTAGTGAAAGATTGGTTGAAAGAGAGATGGCTTTTAATGGAGGGGGCGAAAGTGACCCATGGAGGGGTTTGGAAAGAAGCTGCACAATAAAACTCTGATTGATAGAAACATAGAAACAAAGACAATAGGTGCAGGAGTAGGCCATTCGGCCCTTCGAACCTGCACCGCCATTCAATATGATCATGGCTGATCATCCAACTCAGTATCCTGTACCTGCCTTCTCTCCATACCCCCTGATCCCTTTAGTCACAAGAACCACATCCAACTCCCTCTTGTATATAGCCAATGAACTGGCCTCAACTACCTTCTGTGGCAGGGAATCCCAGAGACTCACCACTCTCTGTGTAAAGAATGTTTTCCTCATCTCGGTCCTAAAGGAATTCCCCCTTATCCTTAGACTGTGACCCCTTGTTCTGGACTCCCCCAACATCGGGAACAATCTTCCTGCATTTAGCTTGTCCAACCCCTTAAGAATTTTGTAAGTTTCTATAAGATCCCCCCTCAATCTTCTAAATTCCAGTGAGTACAAGCAGAGTCTATCCAGTCTTTCTTCATATGAAAGTCCCGACATCCCAGGAATCAGTCTGGTGAACCTTCTCTGAACCCCCTCGATGGCAAGAATGTCTTTCCTCAGATTTGGAGACCAAAACTGTACACAATACTCCAGGTGTGGTCTCACCAAAACCCTGTACAACTGCAGTAGAACCTCCCTGCTCCTATACCCAAATCCTTTCGCTATGAATGCTAACATACCATTTGCTTTCTTCACTGCCTGCTGCACCTGCATGCCTACTTTCAATGACTGGTGTACCATGACACCCAGGTCTCGTTGCATCTCCCCTTTTCCTAATCTGCCACCATTCAGATAATAGTCTACGCTCATGTTTTTGCCATCAAAGTGGATAACCTCACATTTATCCACATTATACTGCATCTGCCCATTCACTCAGCCTATCCAAATCACCCTGCAGCCTCCTAGCATCCTCCTCATACCTAACTATACCCCCCAGCTTAGTGTCATCTGCAAATTTGGAGATGTTGCATTCAATTCCCTTGTCCAAATCATTAATGTATATTGTAAATAGCTGGGGTCCCAGCACTGAGCCTTGCGGTACCCCACTAGTCACTGCCTGCCATTCTGAAAAGGACCCGTTTATTCCTACCATTTGCTTCCTGTCTGCCAGCCAGTTCTCTATCCACGTCAATATTGAACCACCAATACCGTGTGCTTTAAGTTTATATACTAATCTTTTATGTGGGACCTTGTCGAAAGCCTTCTGAAAGTCCAGATATAACACATCCACTGGTTCTCCCTTATCCACTCTACTAGTTACATCCTCGAAAAGTTCTATAAGATTTGTCAGACATGATTTACCTTTTGTAAATCCATGCTGACTTTGTCCAATGATTTCACCACTTTCCAAATGTGCTGCTATCCCATCTTTAATAACTGACTCTAGCAGTTTCCCCACTACCGATGTTAGACTAACTGGTCTGTAATTCCCCGCTTTCTCTCTCTCTCCTTTTTTAAAAAGTGGGGTTACATTAGCTACCCTCCAATCCTCAGGAACTACTCCAGAATCTAAGGAGTTTTGAAAAATGATCACTAATGCATCCACTATTTCCGTGGCTACCTCCTTGAGCACTCTGGGATGCAGACCATCTGGCCCTGGGGATTTATTGGCCTTTAATCCGTTCAATTTACCCAACACCACTTCCCGGCTAACCTGGATTTCACTCAGTTCCGCCATCTTATTTGACCTCCGGTCCACTGCTATTTCCGGCAGATTACTTATGTCTTCCTTAGTGAAGATAGAACCAAAGTAGTTATTCAATTGGTCTGCCATGTCCTTGTTCCCCATGATCAATTCACCTGCTTCTGACTGCAAGGGACCAACATTTGTTCTATCTAGTCTCTTTCTCTTCACATATCTATAAAAACTTTTGCAGTCAGTTTTTATGTTCCCTGCCAGTTTCCTTTCGTAATCTATTTTCCCTTTCCTAATTAAGCCCTTTGTCCTCCTCTGCTGGATTCTGAATTTCTCCCAGTCCTGCTGCTTTTTTTGGCCAATTTGTATGCCTCATCTTTAGTTTTTATACTATCCCTGATTTCCCTCGTTATCCCATGGATGAACCACCTGATGCACTATGATGAAAGTTCTGTTTCTAAAAAGGAGGGAAGAGAACCTGGAAATAGACACAAAATGCTGGAGTAACTCGCGGGACAGGCAGCATCCCTGGAGAGAAGGAATGGGTGACGTTTCTGGTCAAGACCCAGCTTCAACCAGGGACTGTTTGGGTGGTTGATCTGGGGCTCAGTGGAATGCAGGGCATCAGACCAGTAATGGTTGCAGATGCTGGTAGAAAAGTGACTGTACAAAGATTTGTAAATGAGCATTTTGTACATTGGCAAACAGAGGCCATCAGCGGTTGGCAGGACATCACTAATGGTCAAGCAGGCTGGGTATAGGGTGGCTGTACAGAGGGTAGGAATAGTAGAGCAAGGGTTCCCAACCAAGGGTATATTTACCCCCAGGGGGTAACGTTGATTCTGGATGTGTACATATTTTTTCTCATGGACTGGCAGTGTTTGGTTCTGGTATACCGGTATCTGAAGTTGCCAGGGGTAAAGGGGATGAAAATGGTTGGGAACCCCTGGTGTAGAGTATAGAAGGCTGGTGAGAGGAGCACTTGTGAATGGAGACTTGATGTAGCAACAGCATGGTAGCAAGTTTCTGTGCCACTAAGAGTTGTTTAGGTAAAATATTGGTACAGCTGCGAAGGTGAAGCCATGTGGTCTTGGTGATATCTAGACTATGTTGGACCTCAGGGTAAGATCACACATCATCTGTATCAATCTGAAAGAGTAGCCGGACCGGAGCATATATACCTGAAACGTCACCCATACCTTCTGTCCAGAGATGCTGCTTGCCACGCTGAGTTACTCCAGCATTTTGGGTCTATCTTCACTATACACAAGCCCTTAGATACATCTTAGATAAGTAGCTTTGTTGGCCTCATCTTTGTGAATTTCTAATTTTGCACAATTTAAATATCGTGGAACTTGTGTGACATAAATACAGCACTAAGCAATATTCAGATTGTTGTCATGTTTGTTTCCATATGAATGTAATGGTACAAATTAACTGAACTATGAACACAATATCATGGGGAAAACAACTTTTCAGACCATATTCGGACATTTCTCTGTTACTCACCCAAAGTGTGCCCTGGACTCAGTCTCGTCCCAGAATGGTCTTCAAGAGGTAGATGAAATGGTTGTTGAACTTTGGTTCTTATAATTCTGACAACAAAGTGGAAAGGTTTAATAGTTCCCTCATCATTCCTTTTCAGAGAGTCATAGAGTGATACTGTGTGGAAGCAGGCCCTTCGGCCCAACTTGCCCACACCAGCCAACATGTCCCAGCTACACTAGTCCCACCTGCCTGCGTTTGGTCCATATCCCTCCAAACCTGTCCGATCCATGTACCTGTCTAACTGTTTCTTTGTTCTCTCTTCTTATTAAGCTGCTTGTCCTTACTGTATTGCTGGTTAATTTTATTCTTAAGCCAACGAGATAAATGTCCATTCATCACCACTGGCAGCAAAAAGGACTCTTGTTGTGTCGAGGTGAAATATTCACCTCCACATGTCCTGCAGACCGCACTAACATTCACCAGGCAAAAATCACACTTTTAATCCTATTGGAAACCAGTCAAAATGTTTCCATTTTGAAGGCTGTCATATGATTATATTTTCAATTAAATTTGTCAGAATAAATCTTTCTAGTATCATTTTCCAGTTCACTTCTTCCCAGGACTGACGAACTCTTGCTGGTGTAAAGTCCATGGGCACCATGTCTGGTGGTAAATGTCAGTAAAGCAACTAAGTCCAATTCCGTTTTTAACAGGATGAATAATAAGCCAGAACATTCAGAATGTTTTCATGCATTGAGGATTTCATCATTGACAGTATTTGATTTGGGATTGCAGTGTAGTGTGGAGTTTTACTCTGCTGCCTTGAATGATTGATTGATATTAACTCTAAGTCTCCTTGAACGGAAAATGTTACATTCCATAGTTCTGATGTCCTTCAGCTGCCAAAGCGCAACTTTTATTGGGAAACAGAGACATGCACTGGAGTAAGACATGCACTGGAGTAACAGCTTGCAGCCCGTACCTGTTAATGGAGCTGACGCTGGGCACTGTATCATTATTACACACTCCCTCTGCCAGCAGCCTGTCCCGGATCTCCCACGCAAACATCGTCGGGTTCTGCCGTTTGTACTCGGCTATCTTCTCCACCACTGTTGGCGTGGCAACCTTTGGCTTTGAGCCCCCGATGACTCCTGGCATAATGCTGCCCGTTTCATAGTACCTGTGACAGGTTCCAGAAGACAAAGGAGAGAGAGTTGTGAAATCACCCAGAGAGTTTTGAGTCTGAGGTTTTCACCCAGAGAGTTGTGAGTCTGTGGAATTATCTGCCACCCTATCTAACCCTTATCTAACCCTTGGCAGTGGAAGCCAATTCACTGGCTCGAGGGGCTGAATGGCCTACTCCTGCACCTATTTTCTATGTTTCTATGTTAAAATGTTAGCTTGTGCATGGATCTAGAAGCAGCAAACTAGTGTTGATAGATTTCCTTTGTTCCAGAAAGAGTTGCCATTCCTCAGTTATACTTCACACCTGCAGAAACATTGACATGCCCGTAATTATCAGAAACAAAAAGGTCCACAAATCTTTCCTCTTATCATAAGACAATACTGATAGCAGGGGGTATTGGTATCTTGTCTGCCCTTCACGTCTGGCCTGCATCCTGTTTCAATGGGCCACCATCTACATGCTGTGAAACTCTCTAAGCAATGGTTCAACTCTGAAGAAGGGTTTCGGCCCAAAACATTGCCTATCTCCTTCCCCCCTTAGATGCTGCTGCACCCGCTGAGTTTCCCCAGCTTTTTGTGTACCCAATGGTTCAACTCAGTTCTTTCCTTCCCTTGCTGTCAGCAAAACAAGGCAAGTGAATCTAACTAGAAAGCAGATTAATTCTGCTTGTATGGAGTAACTGAAGGGGACCTTGTCTGGACCTGAAACATTGATCTCTCATTGTCACACCTTACCCCTCCACATCTCTGTGTCTTCCTCTCCCCTGACTCTCAGTCTGAAGAAGGGTCTCGACCTGAAATCACCCATTTCTCCTCTCCAGAGATGCTGCCTGTCATGCTGAGTTACTCCAGTGTTTTGTGTCTATTGAAGAGACTGTAATCCGTGGTTCTAGACTCTACAGTCATTGTGAACATCCTGCCTGTATCTAATTTGCCTATTCCTGGTAGACTTTCATGTGTTTCTGTCATATAGTCTCTCATTCTTCTTCACTCCATGAGTGTAGGTCTACCCAATCCAATCTCCCCACATACGTCAGTCCTGCCATCCCAGGAACTCCCCCTAAGGCCTTGTACCGCTGCAGCAAGCCATCTCTGCTCCTGTACACAAATCCCCTTACACTGGTGGACAATATACTGTCTGCTTTCCCAACCACTTGTTACTCGTGAATGCTTGCTTTCAGAAACCGCTGCTCCAGGAAAAGCAGATCAGCAAGTCAGGCAGCATCAGGAGATAGAAAATCAGTTAATATTTGATCAGATGGACCTACTTGGAACTAACTCTCTTGTTCTCTCCACAGCTGCTACCTGATCTGCTGAGTATTTCCAACATTTTCAGATTTCCGGCATTAGTATTATTCTGCATGTTTGTCATTTCACCGAAGGCCGGTGTTTGCTCTGAACATTGTCTCCTACCTGCCGAGGATTTTGCTGACACACCCGTGACTGACTCTGAGCTGCCGCGAGATGTCACAAGGCCGCACCCCTTGGTGTGCAAGGTCGACGATCCTCTGCCTCACCACATCGGGAAGCGGTCTCCCATTCACAAACATGCCTCCGAGTTGATTGATTCCACCGTGTCCTAAAAACAAGAGCAGAGTCCATCAAAACCTAACTTTTGAATTTCTCTAGATTTGTCAAAAGGGCAGTGGAACTTTATTTTTAGTGATGCTGGTTTGAAGCAAATATTGAAGTTTTTCTACATTAACTTCTTGTTCCATTTCCACCTCTTGGCACCAGCCCTAACTATTGTCTATGCCACATCTATTTATTTTTCAATTATTTTCTCCCTTTGTAGTTTTCTTATTGTTAAATGTATTTCTCTGTTAAGAAAGTGGAATGAATTATGGAATGTGCTTCCTCTCGAGTACTTGATACTGGCCAGGATTTCAGTTTCAGTGCAGTTTAGTTTATTGTCATGTGTACTGAGGTACAGTAAGAACTTTTATGTGCTAACCAGTCAGCAGAAAGACATGACTATAATCGAGCCATTTGCAGTGTGCAGATACGGAAATAACGTTTAGTGCAAGGTAAAGCCAGTAAAGTCCAATCAAGGTAAGGATTTGTGTTCATGTTGATGGCTACACTCAACTGTTAGATCTCTCATGGGACAGATCATGCAAATGGGTCCACTCAAACAGCCAAGCACAAGATTGCAACTAACACAGGGAGAATCTTTATTTGTTGTGTCAGAGAGAACTGCAGATGCTGGTTTACACCGTAGACACAAAATACTGGAGTAACTTAGCGGGTCAGGCAACATCTCTGGAGAGAAGGAATGTGTGACCTTCAGACTGAGAGTCAGGGGAGAGGGATGGTTAATGTGTATAAACAACAGGTCAAAGCAGACGATGATCGAGGAAATGTAGAATGGTTTATTGTTGGCTAAGGGGACAACGATACAAACAAACAGTAACATTATTCAGGAGGACAGTGAAACTAGGTAGGAACTCGACCCAAAATGTCACCCATTCCTTCTCTCCAGAGATGCTGCCTGTCTCAGTGAGTAAATCCAGCATTTTGTGTCTATCTCCTTATTTATTATGATGGATACATATTTTCAGTACTGTCATTTGCCTTAATAGTGTCTAACTTGTTTTAATAGTTTAAAATAATTTTCATGGTTTTTCAGACATTCACACATATTTTGTTTTTACATTGTCAGGTATCAGTTTTTTGGGGCTTCTGGGGTTTAGAAATATAGAAACATAGAAAATAGTCGCAGGAGAAGGCCATTCAGCCCTTCGAGCCAGCACCGCCATTCATTGCGATCAATAACCCGAGCCTGCCTCCTCCCCATAGGGAGAACTGGAATCACCTTGTGACAGGTGCCTGGACCAGGAAGTGTTTCAAGGTGCTTTCTTGCTTGTTTCATGGGAAGGGTTGCTTGTGGCACTCGCATCCCTGCTGATGAAACTATTTCCACCTGGGGTCTGTGTCACTTGGATGGATGGAGCTAGCTTCCCTTTACCACCCAAGTTAAATGCTGTTTGCTTTGGCGCTCCTTAGTAAGCTCATAGTTCAAAAAGGATTTGCATCGATTTATCCATCATGGTGTCCACCTCAATCACGCATTTTGTGAAACTTTATTTGACTTTCCTGTTGTCAGTCAAATTTCTAACACATTTAGTATCAGTGACCTCGGGAGGCCTCAACATTGTATCCAAGCTTCGTGAAGTCTTGCAGATATGAGGACGCCTGCCTCTTCCTGTCTGTAATCCAAGATCCTCCTTGGTACTGGTATATACAGGATATACCAGTACACCTGCCTGTTGCAAGGGTGTTATGGGTGGGGCGTTTAAGTGTCCCTCACCAAGAGTGCCTTGGTAGCACTATAAATAACGTTGGTAGAATATTCATGCACATAGCTGCATACTGTGGGTCTGTGATAAATAATGAACTATTTTGAATATTTATTTTGAATTAGGTGAAGGAGAAGTTTACTTGATTTTTGCCCAGCCCTGCCCTGCCCTGCCCAACCCTGCCCAACCCTGCCCAGCCCTGCCCAGCCCTACCCTGCCCTGCCCAACCCTGCCCAGCCCTGTCCAGCCCTGTCCAGCCCTGCCCAGCCCAACCCTGCCCAGCCCTGCCCTGCCCTGCCCAGCCCTGCCCAACCCTGCCCTGCCCTGCCCTGCCCTGCCCTGCCCAACCCTGCCCAACCCTGCCTAACCCTGCCTAACCGACCAACCAACCAACCAGTGGCAGATTGATTGATCCACAATAGCACCGGTCGGTAGCAATGGCCACAGTGTGGACCTTGTGAGAGACAATGTCACTGTCTTCTCACAGAGGAAATCCTCAATTGTGTTTTATGGCCTTACAATTGTTCTAAATTGGATGGACTTGAAACCGATCTGCGGCATTAAACTAGGCATCCGTGACGTGCTGTGAACTAGAAGCAACAAGACTGATGTTCGCTACCTCAATCTAAACATGAAACAAAACAGACAATGCTTAAAACACTTCATTTTAAGCATATTGTGTTTTCTGTTAATACTCTCTGTTAAGTATTCTGTTTCCTGAAATGTTAACTCTGTTTTTCTTTCCTTGGCTGCAGCCTGACCTGCTTTCAGCTTCGAGCATTTTCTCATTCATTTCAGATTTCTATAATTTGCAGTTTATTTTTATTTTTATCCCTAAAATTGAAATGCTCTCACAACCAATGGTTCAGACCAGAGCTCTTGAAGTTCTGCCGTATGTAATTGATGGCGATGAGCAATTAAACAGCTAGCAGGTCGAGCTGTGACTGTGACTCAATCCTCGATGGTGGTGAGGCCCAGAATGGGACTGCCAAAGGCTGCGGTTCCAGCTTCCTCCTGCGATCCCTGCCATCACAGCAGTCATTCTTTGACTACTTTGATCCATTCTATGGGAACAGACAAGTTGATGCCTCGAGCCAACCTGTCCCTGTACAGTTACAACAGCAACATGCCTGCGTGGGTTTTCTCCGGGTGCTCCAGTTTACTCCCACACTCCGAATATGTACAAGTTTCTAGGTTAATTGGCATCTGTACATTTTAAATTGTCTCTAGTGTGTTGGATAGTGCTAGTGTATGGGGTGATCAGCACGGACTCGATGGGCCGAAGGGCTTGTTTCCACACTGTATCCCTAAAGTCTAAAGTCTACTCTCAATCATCAAATGATATAACTGGTCATCAATATTGCTATTGAGCAGCATCTTTGATGCCCATTTGGTATTTCACCAGTTCCTCACCACTGCCTTGGTCGAACCGTAGACCAAGAGCTGAATTCACAAGGCACAATGTCACAATGTCAATAGACATCAAGGGGAAAGTACTCCAATGGTTGTGGTCTTGACCCCAGGGCCCTGCTGGGTTCTACAGGGTAGCATCCAAGACCCAAACAACTGCAAATGCTTCATCAATGATCACCTGGCATCATACGGTCAGAGATGAGGATGTTCACTGATGTTTACACAATCTTTAAAACCATTTGCAGCTCCTCAGAAAGTAAAGCAGACAACATTTGGCACTGAAATAAGCACAAAATCCCGGCAACACTTCCTGTCCCAGTTTCACGACCTTTTTTACTCGTGGACATTTTTCATCATGCTAGAAGAACGCCCCGACCTACTTGATGCCAGGAGTACCTACGACTAGCATCACGGCCTGCTACGACCTACCTACGACCTCGTACGATCTCCTACGACCTTGTGATGACCATGCTGCGAGTATGAGTCAAGGGCAGACTCAGCAGAGGTCGTGAAAGTGGGACAGGCCCTTTAGCAGATCTGGTATCATGGGGACACATTGAAAGGTGGATGAAAGGCTGTCGATAGTGATTCACGAGCATTGCAACATGCCTAACACAAAATGAGGTGCAGTTTCTCAACTTTGTGGGGCTTTGTTGGAATAGTGCATCCGGCCAAACAGAGTGGGACAGAGTGTAAAGGTGGGTAGAGTGACCTGTGGCGATACTCGGCAAATCTGCATTACATCCAAACATGTTGCATCCCTCAGCACCAACTGAAGGTGACCAACCTTTCCAGTCTGGGTCTGAACTGGCCAGTTCTGCTGTAGAATCGCGGTTACCCAGATAACTTTGGTGTCCGTCCAACGATAGACATGCCCTACTCTACCAGCTCACTCTTTGCAACTTATAACTCACGTGTTTCTTACTTTGAGTTCAGATCAAGGTTCACTGACCTGAAATGTGGACCCTGTTTCTCCCTTTATATGTGCTGTCTGATCTATTATGTATTCCTGGCATTTTGTTTTGTTTCAGATTTCCAGCAGTTGTCGTTTTTTGCTTCAATGAGTAGACCACAGTCACGCATCAAGTAATATTGTGGCCACATCCAACAAGAGAGATTCCAACCACCTTATCTTGCCATTCAGTGGCACTACCACCATTGAGACAGCCACCATCAATGTACCGAAAGCTACTATTGCACCGAAGCTCTCCGGCACCTGTGTGCTTCAGCAACATGTTTATAGCCATATTGTCAACAACAAAGAAAGATAAATTGATAAAAAAACATGTTTTTGGAAAACGAATTCCAGCTCACATAGTAACTCATATGCCTGCTGTGACACAGACCTTTGGAGATTTTATTTGAGAGGTAAACAAAACTAACAGAACCAATAACAATCTGCTGGGAGCTGGCAACGGCACGACCATACGTCATCTGTGCCACATTTTATTAGTTTATCAATATGGATCTACAACTTCCTGTTCCCCATTCCCCCAATTACCCCCTTCTCCTTAAAGTGCAAGCTGCTTGCTGGATGACATTCCCACTGTGATGGAAGCTGTGCAGGAGTGTTGGTTTATTCTTGGTCCAACCTCCATCGCTGTTCCTGCCTTCTCATGGTGAAACAGCAATCAGGGAAAGGAGGCCTAGCTGACGTCCTCCCCATCTCTGACTCAGCAGGGTCATTACAATGCTTCAACTCAGCCTTGACTGTGATCAACTACCTCAGCAACAACCTGAGATGGAAATAAAGATCTTCCAGTCGATTGTATGAGCACTAAAGCAGGCAGCTGATTCACCAGCTGATTCACCAGCTGATTCACCAGCTGATTCACCAGCTGATTCACCAGCTGAATCACAAATGGAGCATAATTTTCTCCTAGAAATCCCACTGTGTTTTATTTAATTTCCTACACCACGAGAAACCTCTAAATGTAAAATCCATTGTTCTCTGCCCTCAGTACACAGAGCCACCACAATCCTCGAGTAGATAAATACAAATGTTTCTTTGGATGAAAAAAAAACCTGTTTGGCCACCCCATTCATTTGATACTGTGACCACTGGTGCTAGCAGATTCTACGCGATAGGATTGACTCCAGTTGTAAGAGTTGGGTTAATTAGGGACATCCAGCATGGCTTTGTATGTGGCAGCTTGTATCTTACTGATTTGATTGAGTTTGTGGAGGAGATGACAAAGGTGATTGATGAGGGTAGGGCAGTAGATGTTGTCTACATGGGTTTCAGTCCCATGGTAGGGTGATCCTGAAGATTAAAATGCACGGGATTAACAATGACGTGATCGTATGGACTCAGAACTGGCTTACTGATCGAAGACAGAGGGTTGTAGTGAAAGGACTGGGGGGGTCTGTGACCAGTGGAGTTCCGCAGGGATCTGTGCTGGGACCTCTGCTGTTTCTGATATACAGTACATGAATGACTTGGACATAAACGTAGATGGGCTGGTTAGTAAGTTTACAGATGACACTAAGATTGGCGGACTGCAAGGAAGGCTGTCAAAATATATAATAGAATATAGATCTGCAATAGAAATGGGCTGAGAAACAGCATATGGAGTCCAATGAAGCTACAAGCCCACATGTCTCTGATTGTGGGAGGAAACCGGAGCACCCAGAGGAAACCCACGTGGTCACGGGGAGAATGTGCAACTCCACACAGATAGCAACCGGAGGTTTGGATCGAACCCGGTCTCTGGTGCTGAGGCAGCGGTTTCTACCAGCTGTGCCACCGTGCCGCCCTCGATGTACGGGTATCCAGTTTGGGGAAACAAATTACCTGTATCAATCTCTCAGGTACTGTAGGTATTATATATATTTCAATGAGAGCTCCACTCATTCTTGTAAAGTCTAGAATGTAGACGCCCAGTTAGGTTTGTCTCTCCATGACTGGCAATCCCCTTATCTGAGGAATCTCTATCAGGAAGTGAGAGGGAATGTCAGGAGAACTAATGTTTGCTCCAATTTGCCACAAAGAGGGTTAAGTAGCAAGTCTGAACATTCCAAAATGTAGTGAGTTTACAACATGCTCTTGAAGACAAACAGTAAGTGAGTCTAGGACTGTAGGAATAAAGACAAATAACACTCATCAACAGACTCCAACCAAGAAAGCAGCCCTGTCTAATGCTGCATTTATCAGCTCTGGGTGGTCTGATACTAGAGCTACAATCAAAATGGGTGGATTTACAAGTGTTCTTAGATTGAATAAATGATGTACAATTTGTAAATCTGAATTTTATTTTTAATTATACTCATCATTACTTAAAATAGTGAACTTGCACCTTCACCTCCCAAAAATCCAAAGATTTTTAAAGCTATGAAGTACTTTCAAAGTCTGATAATGTCAGAAACACATGAGACAAATGATCAACAGCCAGGTTCCACGCAAGCATTTTGATAATGGCTAGGCAATACATGTTGATTATATTATTTGAGGGAATATACATATAATCCAGGATAATTACATTCCAAATGAGTGCAAAATGATCATTTACATCCACCTTAGTCATGACACTATACAGCCCAGTAACAGACTGACCAAAGTTGGGTTAGGGTTAGTATTGGGCTAGTCCCATTCGCTAACATTTGACCCATCTCCCTCAAACCCCGGCCACTTCCTAAACAGTTATCTGTCTAAATGACTTTTAGAGTTAGAATGCAAGAGGCCTCCAATAACATCTGATGAATCCCCCAACAACGTGGCAGTTGTTCAGTCCCGCACGATATTGTCAGCCTGATTTTTGGGTTCAGTTTTCTGTGTTCTGACTTGAACCCATGTCTAATTCACTCAGAGATCAATGACAATAGTAACCTCACTGTGTACAGAGTTACATTTGTGCTGGATAGTAAAAAACAACAGTACCACCAACCAGTTTTGCTTCCTGTTTCTCCAGCTTTTCTTTATCCATTATCCAGTATTTATTTTAAGAATGCCAACACTGAAACATTACCGTCGCCCAGTCAGATCGATCCTGCTTTCCAAATCCTCCTGTCATTGCATTAAAATGGTCTTTCTCATGCAGCCTCTGATTTTTGACCAATCATGTTAAATCCACATCCTCCAGATATACAATTTCTGGGAATGTATTTCAATAAATAACATGTATTGTCACATGGACAAACACAGTTTAAAGAGTTTGTATTTGCGACACAGTTGAGTAATCTAGGCATCGTGGCATAAAATCCTCAGCTCCCATTCCAGCTCTGTGCTGCTACCAGATCTCAGTAGACAAGATGCTGCTTACAACCTCATGTGGGAATAAGATTGGGTTCAGCTGTCAGAATAATTGGATCGCCTGCCATTAACCTCTGTGCGCTCCTGTGTTAAAAGTGACCTGATGGGGTGAGGCACCAGAAGAGCTTCAGGGACCTCATCCCACCAATTGTTAACGCCTATTGTTGCCCGGCAAAAGAGAGGATGAATCCTGGTATATAAATCTCAATCAAATCCCTATTAATAATTGAAAAAGTAAACATTACAAATTAGCAGCATGCCAAAAGCTACCAGTTGTTATCTGATGCCTGTGTTTGTGATGTCAACAGATTATAGCCACGCAACTCATTCCAACGTATTCATTATTCCCTGATTTCAATTTCAGCATAAGACGTGAGCATGAGCCAGCCCACAGCTACAGCTGTAGTATTATTTGCTTCAGGTCAGAAGGTTAGGCAGAATTCCTCCACAATCAATGAATGGCCAACCTTCTGATTGCCTCTTGACAGTGAGGAAGTTCCCTTGAGATGCTGGTGGGTGTTTTATCTCTCAGCCCCATTCAGTGGTGAACCCTGCCACTCAATAATCCAACACTGCCGCTTCTCAGTGCAATGGAGTGGCAGGAGGCTAATGTCTGAGTGATATGCTGGGGAGAGTTTGGCCAAGTCCCACAATCAACATTGCTATTGCACCCACAATCAGTTGGTGAGAGATGGATGATATGGGCCAGTACTCTGGAGAAGACATTTCAGTAATGATTGTAGCAATGGCTGAAATCCAATGCCCCATAACTAAGTCATTTCCCGATGCAGCTTCCTGCACCCAAGTTCCTAAATAGGAGCACAGTCTGATATCTAAATATTTCTCCAGATGTAGTGCATTTTAAGAAAGATCGGAATGATTTATAATAAGTCAATCATTTTCAAGAAATCCCAAAGCATAAATAAAAATGTAATGTGTTACTGAAGAGATTTTATGTTACAAATTGCTAAAGTAGACTGAGGCTGAGTGATTCCTAATATCGTATTTTCCAACCTTTCCATACAATTAATTGACGTTTGCAAGTCACACCAGTACATTTAGTGCTGCTCGATACCATGCTTCAGTGTAAAATCGATGACGGATATGGTATAATTAGAAATAGTGTATAGGATGACTAGTTCGGAACTGGAGAGAGTCTCTCTGGAAATCAGGGACAATTTCCCGAGATTGGAGCCGAGGTAAAAGTTGGAAATAGCGAGTTTTACTGTGTATCCAATTCAGTGCTTTCGAGATTATTCCCCAGTACTTGACATTTCTCAGCACACCAGAAATCAACTAAAACCATCAGGTAAAATTCTAACTCTAGTATTATTACATTTGAATCATTAAAGAATGTAGAATAGAGTATACATCCGTAAATCAATGCTTTTGGTTTATAAACCAAATATATTTTATGTATTCCACAGACCTATTTAGATTCATGGGCTTTCATGTTGTGATACATTCTTTCATTCTCCCTTTACTCTTTCTGTCCCTCTCTTGACGTCCTCAACCCTTCCTCTGTCCTCTCCATCTCTTTCTCTCTCTCTTCCCCCTTCCTTCATATTCTCCCTCCCCCCCCCCCCCCCCCCGTACATCTCTATCTCCCACCCCCATCACCAAACCCTCCCACCCAAACTACACTTTATTTGTTGGATCCCTGACCCACAGCAGATTACAAGAGCAGCAACACGTAGATTTATGAGACTTCAGCCGTTCAGTTCAGCTTATTGATGAAGCAGGTAACGGTGGACGAGCTTAGAACTCTGCCCTGGTGATGACCTGAAGCTTGGAGGATTAACCTCAGACAATCACGACATCTTCCCTTGTGCATCGTTTGACTTCAACCATTGAAGTGTTTTCCTTTGGCGTCTATTAGCTTCAGTTTTACTGGAATAACTTTATGCCATGGTCTGTTAAATGCTGCTTCGATGTCAGGAATATCTACCTGCTCCTCACTTCTAGGTTTCCCTTTTTTGGACCAATGAATGAACCAAGACAGGACAAGGTCTGGAGCCACGTCGTCCTGGCAAAACCCAAGACCGCTTAGAGTCCAGTCAATGGATCAATGAGGCAGCTGAATAGCAACGCCATCCATCACTTTAATGATGATTCAGGGTAGACCAACCACAAGGTAATTTTGCTGAGTCTGTGTTTTGGTGGGCACTACATACCTGGCAACTTTCCATGGATGCTAGTGATATAAATGCACTTGAACTGCTTGTCTTGAGATGCAATAAGTTCAGGAGTTCAAGTCTTGAACATCGCAACCAGAATGTTATTAGGTCTAATTGCCTTTGTTCCAAGTCATTTTCAGTTGAGGTTTGGTTGCTGAATTGGCGATGACCTCAGTTGAAAGTTGACATGAAGAGGTTGAGAATGCACCAGCTTTGTCTTTTGCTGTTCCAGTGCGGAATCTGGTATTGTGGTGGATGGGAATGTTCTTAAAGCCTCCTCTTTCCATGACTTGTTTAGTTGTCCATCGTTGGCGATTGGATGTACTTGGACTTCAGAACTTCAATGTAATTTGTTCATTGTGGGATAGCTTAGCTCTATCGTTGGCACTTTAGCATGTGTGTAAGTGAAGATCGCCACACTACATCTATTCAACCACGATTGGCCATCTGGCTTGATAGTAGTGGTGGACTGAGAGAAATAGTGTAGCAGTGATTCCACACACAATCATTGCAAACCGAGCTCTGCCAAACCTGTATCTGTGACACCTCTTACATTCCCAGTATATGTGAATCTTTCTGATAGTGCAGTTTATTTCTGAATTGTTCTGAAGTATTCTGAGTATAGAAGTTGTGCTTCTTAGGCCATGGTACACAGTGTACCAGCTCCTCTAGACTGTTCAAAACAAGTTTGATGTATAGTTGATGCATGAGCTGTTACATGTGTAGTTGCACCATTTTGGCCACACAAAGGGCACAGTATAAAATTAAAGGGGGTTGGGGTCATCTAGAATATTTGAGAGTAAGTTGGTTTAAATAGTAATTGAAAGTCATTGTCATTTTCCTAAAAATTGTTTTTGCCATGAACCTTCTCTTTGACATCATCCAGAACACTCGCCTGCATGCTAAACACAATCTGTTTCTCAGTCCAGTCCCCTCACCTCCATCCAATGCGTAGATATTGTTGGTGTCGTCTTCTCAGGCAACTTGCATCTTTTCGACAAATCAACTTAATCAAAGTTTGCAGAAGCTACAAACTCCACAATTACAAGTAGCAAAGAATAATGGAGGGGGTAAAATGAATGGAGGCTGATGATGAACTGGGTATTGACAGGGAGACAAGTAACTCAAAATGCTTCAACAGTGTCTGCCCAAGTACTGATCATCAGGGTAGCAGTATATTAAAAAACACTTGTAGCAAACTATTGTGGGGAAGTGGGGAAAAAAGTGATGCATGTTGAAAATTTGTAACAATACCAAGGCTTCAGATGGCAGGACAGAAATAATTTTAGGCAAGACAAGGATTAAAAAAGCTGCATAAAACAGAAAATAAGAAGTCAAACCATAAATAGAACGACCTCTAGTAACTTTGGTCAATTGGCTCTTTTAAATACCCTAAAACCAACAAACCTACATGTTTCAGAACAATAGGTAGACAACAAAATGCTGGAGTAACTCAGCGGGACAGGCAGCATCTCTGGAGAGAAGGAATGGGTGACATTTTGGGTCGAGACCCTTCTTCAGACTAGAGTCAGGGACCTTGACATTAATCTGAAGAAGGGTACCAACCCGAAACGTCACCCATTCCTTCTCCCCAGAGATGCTGCCTGTCCCACTGACTTACTCCAGCATTTTGTGTCTATGTTCAGTTTACACCAGTATCTACAGTTCCTTCCTACATGTTTCAGGACAATAATTCAGAAATTAGGTTATTATAAGATTTTTTAAGGCCAAGATTTATTAAGACCTTCTCCCTTGGGAAAGCTCATGTAAGCAAATTGAATCATTTACCAGCAGGATATATATGTTAAATGGTCTTAACAAAAATTTTCCCTCAACAGTAAAGACATCAGTACGGATAGCAGAGGCTCACGTGTTGCTCAGCAACCTGGACATACATTGAAGCAACATTTAGAACTGATTACTGGAGATCTTTTTTCTTTAGACTACCATCTCTCCCGAAGATGCTAACATTATCTAAGATGCAATTCCAACTGCAGATACCCAAAATAAAAATAGAAATGGTTGGACATACTGGTCGGGTCAGGCAGCATCTGTGCAGGGAGAAAAATAGAGTTAATGTTCTGGACTGATGACCTTCCATCACAGCCTAAAATGGTAATTCCATTTCTATCCCCAGAGTGAATATTTCCATCATTTTCTGTTTTCCTTGTGATACTCAACTGGTCTACAAATTGGGAACTGATACATTTATGCTACTTCACAGTTTCTCTCCCCATTATCCATATTAATACATTACTCCCCCACTCCCCTCACAAGGTTTCTTATTTGGTTATGATGAACATCCTTTATCAATCCTGTTATATCCTCAATAAACTGCTGATGGATTGGATTTCTGCAACCCCTTCCCCTCTCATAAACCCATGCCACCTGATAACACAATGAATTCCATAACTGATGTCAGGCTGACTGTTCTGCAGTACAATATGAGAGACACAAAATACTGGAGTGACTCAGCGCACAGGCAGCTGTACAGTCTATTCTCTCTCCCTCATTTTGTGAATTGTGTATAAAACGTAATGCTGTTCAATCCACCAGGGTCATCATGAAATCTAAACGTAATTGTGAGGTTATAACTATTGTATCTGCCATCTCTCCCTACAGATCTTTACCGCCCGTGAATGTAGGACCTTAATCACATCATTTCCCTTTGTTAATAGACAATAGACAATAGGTGCAGGAGAAGGCCATTCGGCCCTTTGAACCAGCATCACCATTCAATGTGATCATGGCTGATCATCCACAATCAGTACCCCGTTCCTGCCTTCTCCCCATATCCCCTGACTCCACTATCGTTAGGAGCCGTATCTAGCTCTCTCTTGAAAGTATCAGTCAGATGAATTACTTTAAACTACACTCTCTCTGGATTCGAGGGTTCGCACTCATCATGGGATGTTGATTTTATAATCCAGTGCAATAACTTATATAAAATATTTTATTAACTTCTCAGTATTCCTGGTTTTATCTTTTCATTCTACTTACTTTTGCTGTTGTCTTTTTATATATTTGTAGAATTGTGTACCATTTTTTTCTTGCTAAATTTAGATTTATTTCCTTTGTGCCAATCTTTGGTTATCCTTGGCTATAACTCAAGACTACTGAGGACTACTGCATAATGAAGATAAATGAAGTGGATTTTCATTCAAGTGAAAATGAAGATGCTTATGATGGCTGCACACAAAGCTGGAGAAACTCAGCGGGTGCAGCAGCATCTAAGGAGCGAAGGAGATGGGCGACGTTTCGGGTCGAGACCCTTCTTGATGGCGTTGAGAACAAGATAGTCCTCAGGGTTACAAGGCTTGTTGAACCTAGCAAAGGATAACCAAAGATTGCCACAAAGGGAATGTACCCAACACTAGCAAGGGAAATCATGGTACACAATGTGTTTATTCATGTATATTTATTTACATGTGTTCTATACCTTTCTAGCTTTACTGGTTATTGTTTAATTCTCTTATGTTGTAACCTAGAAATTGTGGGTCCAATAATAGAATCGGGATACTATCCGTGCCAACGCCATCCCGTAAACCCAGCATGTGCAGGAAGGAACTGCAGATGCTGGTTTAATCCGGAGAGACACAAAATGCTGGAGTAACTCAGCGGGACAGGCAGCAACTC
The DNA here is from genome assembly GCA_963514005.1 of Raja brachyura. Next base: position 796,508 of record OY740815.1, read on the forward strand.
TGGAGAGAAGGAATGGGTGACGATTCGGGTCCGAAACGTCGCCCATTCCTTCTCTATCGAGATGATATCTGTCCCGCTGAGTTACTCCAGCATTCTGCGTTAATCTTCTATAAACTCAGCAGCCATGGGGAACTGAAAGATACAAGGAGGACTAATTTGAAGGAACGGGTTTCAATGGGACCTTGTTCGGCTCCAGGCTTGAGAGGAGAGGGCGGCGAGCGGCTCAGGGGCAGGGAGCGGATGAGCCGTGGAATTTGGTGCTGATGTCTGAGACTGGATCGAACTTGCCCCAACGCTTTCAACAATTAAATCCCACGTGAAAATGGTCATTTGACAATAAACTGAAGGTCTAGATCTGGGGAAACTGTGTCCAGAAATCGCAGAGGAGAAGGAATTGGAGAGAAAGTGAGGCGGGGATTAAATATCGATCCATCAAGGTGGCCGCGGCGTGGATCGAGGTCCATGATATGTTCAGATTACAGGTGCAGAGACAGGTATCCCTCACCTGTAACTGGTCAGCATCACCACCGATAAAATATTCGTTTGCCGGAGTATTTTTACAAAACCCAGAATACAAAATTATGAATCCGACTTGAAATGCTGCCTTAGATTTTTCTATCTCACTCTCGTTGTGGAAATAAATTAAAGCTATTCCCGTTGTCTTGTCTAACCACGGGGCGCCTTCAAACCGCAGAGTGGAGCAAGTGAAAATGTGTAGGAAATAACTGCGGATGCTGGTTTAGATCGTAGACAGACACGAAAAGCTGGAGTAACTGAGCAGGAGAGGCAGCGTCTCTGGAGACAAGGAATGGGTGATGTTCCGGGTCTGGTTCCAGTCGTGACAAGGAAACAGAGACAGGGGTCGCAGCAGCAACTTTCATTGGCTGCCTCACCCCTACAGAGCATGGAAAAGTACAGCACGGGATCAGGCCCTTCGGCCCGCAACCTGTGTCCAACTAATCTTCCCTCCTCGCACACGGCCCACTGTGGGATAGCAGGAATAATCACAAAGACCCATAGATGTATTAGTTAGACTCAGCTCTTGGGGTTAACGGAATCAGGGGATATGGGGAAAAGCAGGAACGGGGTACTGATTGTGGATGATCAGCCATGATCATATTGAATGGTGGTGCTGGCTCGAAGGGCCGAATGGCCTCCTCCTGCACCTATTGTCTATGTTTCTATCAACCTGCGTGATTTAATTGAATGTAAAGTTTACGAACATTCCCAAAGAGAGGAAGTTCCCGCCCTCCTCGCTAGAGTAGAGAGTTAACGAGAGATTTAGCTGAAGTGTTCAAATTCCTTCAACGTCTGAGACGGATTTCAGGTACAATCGGGCAGATTAGCAAAGCCACGAATGTAGGGCATGTGGCCAAAGAAGCGTAGAGGAGAAATGGTGCAGGAGGAGGCCATTCGGCCCTTCGAGCCAGCGCCGCCAAACGCGCCAGGGTACACAGGGCAAAGCGTTGTGAATACTCGTGGAGTGGCAAGAATTGGGAGGACGGGCAATGAGAACTGGTCGCCGGATGGCGTGAGGGGGAGGGGAGGGGAGGGGGAGGGGAGGGGGAGGGGGGGGAGGTGAGGGGAGGGGAGGTGTGGGGGAGGGGAGGGGAGGTGTGGGGGAGGTGAGGGGAGGGGAGGTGAGGGGAGGGGAGGTGAGGGGAGGGGAGGTGAGGGGAGGGGAGGTGTGGGGGTGGTGGGAGGGAACGGGGAGGTGAGGGGAGGTGTGGGGGAGGGGAGGGGAGGTGAGGTGAGGGAAGGGGATGGGAGGTGAGGGGGAGGGGAGGGGGAGGGAACGGGGAAGGGAGGGGAGGGAAGGTGAAGGGAATGGAGGGGAAGGGGAGGTGAGGGGAGGGGGAGGGAACGGGGAGGGGGAGGGAACGGGGAGGGGGAGGGGAGGGAAGGTGAGGGGAGGGGAGGGGAGGTGAGGTGTGGGGGAGGGGAGAGGAGGGTGGATAACTACTTCCAAACATCGCCTCGACCACAGCGTGGTAATGGATTCCTTACCGCAACTCTTTACTGAACCAATGTCTGTACCTCTCTATTCCCGTGGACAGCGCTCTCGTTTCCTGCTGCTCTTTCATCGCCACCTCTGTCCCGTCCCTCGTTCCCTGTCCCACCCACTCCATCTCTGTCCGTCTCTGTCCACCCCTCTGTTTCTCACACCCTCCCCTCCAGAGTCTGGTCACTAATGATTCCCCCTTTGATAGATTCGCCGCTTCACTGCCCCAACGCCGCCGTCTCCTTAACCCATCCTGGCTCGGCGCGCCACTCATTTCCATTTCAATCGCGCTGCGGAAATTAAACGAAAATAAAGGCTGCGTTGACCTGAGACTTGTTCGTGTGTTTTGTCCCGTCGCAGGGTTGACAAATCAGAGGGCTGGCGGAAGGCCGGAGCCGCGGGATGAGGCAACAGGAGCAGCGTGGATGAAGCTGGAGGCGTCGGCAGCGCCGGTCAGTCCTGGGCCCCACCTGCCCACCTGCCCACCTGCCCACCTGCCCACCTCCACGCCTGCCCACTTCCCCACCCGCTCACCTGCCCACCTGCACACCCGCCCACCTGCCCACCTCCACACCTGCTCACTTGCCACTTTGCATCTACCCCCATCCCCAAATGCCCACCTACACACATGCCCCCTCTACCCTCTGCACACCTGCCCCTCTACATACACCCAAGTACAGGAAGGAACTGCAGGTGCTGGTTTAAACCGTAGATAGACACTAAGTGCTGGAGTAACTCAGCGGGCAGGCATGACCTCTGGAGAGAAAGGGTGGGTCCCTAAAGAAGGGTCGCCACCTGAAACGTCACCCATTCCTTCGCTCCAGAGATGCTACCTGTCCCGCTGAGTTGCTCCAGAACTTGGTGTCTGTGCGCCCGTTGACAATATTCACAGCCGCCAGTCCTTCCATTCTTGCCGGGACCCACAAGGCCCGTGCTGTGGGCTCGGGAAACTCATCTCATTGCTCCTTGGGGCCCTGGCTTTGGACTGAAGCCCCGGGTTCACATGTGAGCAGCGCGGGAGCAATTCTTCCCTTTACCGGCCGCGAACAGGTGCACGGATCCCGCCGCGGAACCCCCAGGCTGACGGTGAGTGTGGACTGTGGACAAGCCTGTTTGCCACATGTCCCCGTCCCCACATCACCGTCACACGCGGACATTATCGTCCCCACAGTGGATGAGATGAGTAGAGCACAAAGTGCCGGCGTAACTCGTGCGGCTGCCGGCTCACTTCCTGCTGCCTGGGATCCACATCCCAGCCCTGCTCCCGGAACTGAGTTATGTTTTACTCTGAACACAATTCCTGAACCCGAGAGAGTGCTTTAAACATCAGCACCGAACTGTAAACGAGAGAGCTCCAGCACTAATGTTAACCGCACCTGTGTGTGTCAGGTACCAACTCCTGCAAATGGCCAGCATCTTGGGGTTAGATTCCATCCCGCAGCCCAGGTGCTTCATGTCGCTGCCTGCCCGCCCGCCAGCGAGACCCCGTGGACACGGGGGGGGGGGGGGAGTGGGGGGGGGGGGAGTGTGGGGGGGAGTAGGGTTGGGGGGAGTGTGGGGGGGTGGGGGGAGTGTGGGGAGTGGAGTGTGGGGGGGTGGGGGGAGTGTGGGGGGTGGAGTGGGGGGGGGGTGTGGGGGGGAGTGTGGGGGGGTACAGTTGTACAGGTGTCAGAGCCACATGCAGGGGGGAGCAGGGAGGGCCACAGTCTACACACCACAGTCTCCCCAGGCCGCGCTCTCTCCTCTCATCGCCTTTCCTCCTGTCTCCCCCCTGTCTGTTTCACAATGCCATCAGATGTCAGTTCATATTTGTCATTTATCAATGCCACGCCTCTACATTTAGAGGTTCAGCTCAAAACTTAAATGTTTATAGTACTTAACTGTGAACTAACGAGTGAAGCAGGGAGATCGCAAGCTGGCAACTTCGTTCCGTTTCCTTCCTCCAGCTGGACATCTATGTAACACTCCGTAATCCATCCTAACTCACGTCGCAGGAACATTTCCTCCCCAAACCTGGGTCAAGAATTAAAGATTAGCCGGGAGTTAATTAATTTATAAATCTGAGGAAGGGTCTGGACCCGAAACGTCACCCATTCCTTCTCTCCAGAGATGCTGCCTGTCCCGCTGAGTTACTCCAGCATGTTGTGTCCATCTTCGTTATAAACCAGCACCTGCAGTTCCTTCCTACACAATTAGTTTATAAATTGTATTTCTTAAATCTTTTGTGACGTAAACGATTTTCAGCAATTAGTCATATTCAGGATTAAATTGGAATTATATTTTAACCGCGTCAATTGATTAAATTGTCGTTACAGAGCGGATATCAGCGAGTCAATGTTCCAATCCCAGCCGCCGTTTCATGTTAATAAACTGATCAATGTTAGTAAACGGTGGCTGATTTCATATCGATTTTCCGGAATAAATCGGAGGCATTAAAAGCGCGTGAATAACAAGAGAAGATGTCGGAGTAACTGAGCGGGACAGGCGGTATCATTAACTAGTGGGACACAGGATGTCTCTGGTGGGTTTCTGTCAGATATCCAGCCGGGGACCTGGACGTGGGGAAGTAAAGTGAAGATTCACTGAATGGAGACAAACTGTCAGCGGCCGCGGAGTTCACGGGGACACAAACTGCCAACAAAAGCCTCACCCTCAACACAGTCTGGAGAAGGGTCTCCACCCTCTAGATGTCTCGTTTTCACACCTTACCCTTCCTTATCTCTGGGTCTCGCTCTCCCCTCACTCTTCAGTCTGAAGAAGGATGTCGACCCGAAACGTCACCCATTCCTTTTCTCCACGGATGCTGCCTGTTCCGCTGAGTTACTCCGGCATTTCGGGCCAAGTGGAGTTACCGAAGCCTGGAGCCTCCTCAACTTTCCAAGCTACTGTAAAACTAATTCCAATTCAAATTCAAACCCCGCTCTGCCCTGAGAAAGGCAGAGCCCAGAGAAGGGGGGTGGGACTGCTCAAGCGACCACTACCCGGTACATACACGGATCAGGGTGCTGCCAACAATCTCGCCTGTTGACAGATTGTTGAAACGTCCCCTTCACCGAGAGTCGACTGGAAACAAACCTCAAATGGACCCAAAAAGCTGGAGTAACTCAGCGGGACAGGCAGCATCTCTGGAGAGAAGGAACGGGCGACGTTTCGGGTCGAGACCCTTCTTCAGATCAACTCCCCCGTTCCCACTGAGCCACCAACAGCTCCGGCAACTTGGGGTGAATTTGTAACCCGCCACTTTGTTTCTGTGTTATATCTCAGTCACTCCTGGATGCGCCATTATGCCACATTGAAGCTATCGCGCCCAATCGTATTTAAACTATGAAGTTATTGTATCAATAATGTCCACAGTGTTTGATCCCACCCTTCACAGCCGGGTCGCATCGTTAACCCCAACTTCAAAGAGTAAAGCTCGCAAACTGGCGGGAATGGCAACAAAATCGATATTCTCGTTATAAACCCATTCGAATTTGGAGTTAAATGCAAATAAAGTTGGTAAATCACAACTGGCGGTAGGTCTAGATTTTCTCAACCGCGGGATGGTTTATTTGTAACGTGGAGCGCGGGGCAGCGACCGGCGAGAAAGGCCGGGATAGTGAGCGAGTGGGTGGGTGAGTGAGTGAGTGGGTCATCATTGCCTACGCTGCAGCCTTGTGCTGGTGGCAATGGCTTATGTATGTATGTACACACTCACACACACACATACACACACACACACAGATACACACTCACACACTGATACATAAACACACACACACTGATACACACTCACACACTCACACACTCACACACTCACACACTCACACACTCACACACTGATACACTCACACACTCACACACTCACACACAAACACACACACTGATACACACTCACACACACACACACTCACACTGATACACACTCACACTGATACATACTCACACTGATACACACACACACACACACACACACACACACACACACACACACACACACACACACACACACACACACACACACACACACACACACACACACACAGCCTGTGCCAGAGTTAGTTGCGGCCCTCCCTCCCGGCGGCTCCGCGCTGCTCCATCAGCCGCCAGTCTGCACACGGTTGTAGCAACACGCAAACGAACCGCCACCCTCTCCCCCACCCCCTGTCCCCCACCCCCTCTCCCCCACCCCCTCTCCCCATCACCTCCCCGCATCCCAGTCATCTCCACCGCCAGCGGCGGCCACGCACATTTTTAATCAAACGCTTTTGTAATTACAAAAATGTACATTAAAATGAACATTAAGTACAACTGGCGGTTCATGGAGAATTCTAGCTCGTGGAAGCCGAGTAAACGGTGTGGACGCGCTGGGGAAACGGGGAGAGTAGATGGAACACACTTAAGATGGATGCTGTTCATTCCATCGAGTGTCCACTCCTGTACATACCTGGACTACCTGCTCGATGCCCACTCCTGTACATACCTGGACCACCTGCTCCGTGCCCGCTCCTGTACATACATGGACTACCTGCTCGATGCCCACTCCTGTACATACCTGGACTACCTGCTCCGTGTCCACTCCTGTACATACATGGACTACCTGCTCCGTGTCCACTCCTGTACATACATGGACTACCTGCTCCGTGTCCACCCCTGTACATACCTGGACTACCTGCTCCGTGCCCGCTCCTGTACATACCTGAACTACCTGCTCGTGCCCGCTCCTGTACATACCTGGACTACCTAACCGTCTGCCGATCGAGATTTCACATCAGTTACCGCTCCTCAACGAACAAGTTGGAGGAAATATCTCACCCAATAAAGTTGAATATCCCTCGTCCATTTACACAAACCCTTCAACAACTGGTCTTGGCCAAATGGCTAAGACGAGACAGGCCCCTCCAAATGACGCCAAGTGAGAGCTGAGCTCACTGTGGGCCCGGAGACACCGCGTTGCCGCCGCGGGGCGACAATGACTTGTAGAATTTAGAAATTACACTTGTCCATAAGGTGCAATGTTGCGCTACCTTGACGGGACTGAGGTCTGGAACCCGCCGCCACAAACCAACATCCCCTCCACCTGGGTCTGATTTTGACCAGAATGTCCGGGCCGCTCCGAGCTCTTCCCCGTGTACAGCAGTTTTTAAACAAAATATATACACTTAATTACAAGAAGTCGGTTGGCATTTCTGCCACTAATTGTACAAATCTATTCAAATGTGACTAGATTTAGACATATTGAAATATAAAATCGTTAATTAAATGTACTGAATTTAACATCGATCCAGTCTGAAGAAGGGTCTCGGCCCGAAACGTCGCCTATCTCCTTCGCTCCTTAGATGCTGCTGCACCCGCTGAGTTTCTCCAGCCTTTTGTGTCCCCTTAACATTGATCCAGTCTGGTTTAATATCAGTCATCAATTGTGTGAGCGACTGGATTTAATAAATCAGCGGGAATCCGTTTTATTCGCCCATTTTGGACAGTGTATTGGCACGGACACATCTGAAACATCCCCTTTCCAAAACTGGGTTTATTCATTCGGTTCCTGTCGGTTAGCAGCCCATCCATCGTAGGTTCACCTGTTCCCTTCTGGCGCTGCCCGTGTCTCTATTCCAGCGCCAGCTAATCCCAGTGTTAATCCCAGGAATGGGCCCCTGTTTAAACTGCATGGAGAAGGGCTCTAGAACTCATCTCCCCGCGGCACGGCTGATATTTGCATCATTACAGATCTCTGAAACAACCCGTGTCCGCAGCGAACACAACATATCCTGCAAACCTCACCTGAAGCTCGGCTTTCCCTTTCATCGAACTTTACATTCGATTTTAAACGGATGATTCCATCCAATCCTCACAGAAATACAACTAACTATTCCGTGGTGGTCAGACTCACGGTTTAAGTGATACCAGCATCTGCAGTTCCTTCCTACACATTGAGTTATTAACTGCTCTGGAAATGGTAACGGGAATTCTCGGCCATGAAGATGTTTTTATTCTAATTATTTCGTTCCCCTTTCAAATGAAATTATTTACTATCATTGATAAAAGACGGTTAAATTGGTACAAATATTTCTAACGCTCGCAGACTCTACGCGGCACTTGTTGTTTCCCGATGTATTGGGGATTCCAAACCAAACATGTATGCGAGGATTGACATGGATTTCATGGCAGGTATAAAAGCATCGACGCGCCGCCGTCAACGCTGCAACTAGTTGCAAATATCATTAACCAGCAAATTAGTCACCGATTAAGCAGCGGATAAACGGGATTTCGAAACGATTGGAAAAACGAAAAGAACGGATTTCATGCCGACCCCTTTTCAACGGATCGGCCATTGACAAAACTTTGACAAATACAATATCAACAAGAAGTCTTGCAATAAAATGGACCCGCAGCAAACAGTAACCTCATGATGTTCCCGAGATCAACCGCTTGCAATTTACTCAGATTGAACAACAATGGGTAAAGTAGAATATCCGATTTAATTCAATCACAACCGATTGCATTTCACAGAAACACACTCGCACACTCACACTCACACACTCACACACTCGCACACTCACACTCACACTCTCACACACTCTCACACTCACACACACACTCACACTCTCACTCTCACACTCACACTCACACACACACTCACACTCACACACTCACACACTCACACACTCACACACTCACACGCAAATACGAGAAGTGGAAATTCAGACGTAACCGACAAACAATTCTGTCCCCATGCGTTATTTTAAAACTATACTTTAATTTACACTCTACCAGCAAATTCCACTTCGGTTAAGATTGATGTAAGAATATAATTCACCAGAAGGAACTCAACAGGAAAACTTGCTCGCCAAGCAAACTAAACCAGCTGACCCCAACACGTTACAAGATGAGTATATAGATTGGAATTAACTAAAGTCATTGACCGTCACATCCACCTCAGCAGAGGCTTGTCTAATGCCATCATTACATTCTAATACCCGACTCACTTCCATGTGCTTGTAGCTACATGACGGGAAACTTACAACGAAGTGAATGTGACCCTGTACGCGCTCCTAGTGACAGTGTCAACCTGGCCCTGAGTCCGGTTCATAAATGTCCCATCAACATGTTCTTGGGGCCAAATCCAGCTTGTCCCCGACTGTGACACAATTACTATGAACATGTACCGCGGTTTATGCGACTGAAATAAGGGAAACGATATCACATCAGTCCGTGTGCCCGAGTCAGCCAATTAGATCAAATAACTATCTGTAATAAAATATTAATAATATTATTACACGCATGTACCGGGCAGGTAAAATCTGATCATTATAATCTAATTCAAAAAAACACATTTATAGCAAGGCCAATCCTTCCCGTACCTGACTAACACAATTACTAGACGGGCCAATCTCACCCTAGAAACTGATTTTAAAATAATCATATTTCATTCAAGGACTAAATATGCTGTAACTGTAACTGACACGTATGTACCAGAAAATAAAAAGCTGAATCTGCGGCCGTTTGTAAAACACTAAACCTGTGGTTAAAGTGCTGGATCCCAGAGTCAAACTCTCCCCGTATATCTGGCGCTCAGATTCACTGTCTTCATGTAGTATTCTCAGCCCAAACACACCTACACTAGTAAACGATTCTCTGCACTGACCGCTTTAATTTTAGAAAAGCGGCCCAGATATGACTCCCTCCGACTCTGGCAGGAGTTAAATGGCGCGGATCACCAGTAGATAAATCTCACATTATTAACTGGTTACTTTATGATAGAGCGGAATATTTCCTGAACCTTTGATTTAAATGACTGATTCTTCCCACACACCGAGGGGAATGTCCTGCCTTGCCTGTGTGCGCTGCTGGATATTCATCTGTGGGCCGCTAGACACGAGGGTGGACGCGGCAGATGGAGTCTGGGCCTCTGGACAAGACACACGCACACACCGTGTTGAGAGGTACCTGAGCGTCCTGCGCTATGGGACATTCCTCGCTACTCTTTCAAGGTGAAGATGTTTGGACGTCGTCCTCCGGGCAGGTAAGACACGGAGAGACGGTGCCTATAAACGGGGCCGGCCAGAATAACAGGCTCACTTGGTTATCCAACCCAGGCGTGTGATGAGCAAAGTGCTGTTACACTCTAAAGATCTGTAGAACACAAAGCAGAGGTACGAAAGAGTGAATCGCCTGGTTTACAGATCACCATCCTTGCCTCTTCCTGCACTCTCTTCCCGCCCACCCTCCCCTCTCACACCAGTCCTGCCTCATCAACTAACATTTCTTCAACAATAGATCTCGCTCGTTAATGCGGGCGGCTGCTACTGACTATCAAGGCAATGGCACTTTTGCATTATTTTTCTCCTCAAATCGCCTTTAAAGTTAATCAGTCGCATCTCCGCTCTGGTGACTTGCCAACGTTGTAATCAGGTACCTGCTGCCAGTGTGAATCCACTCATATCTGTAATCCAGTAAACGCCCAGTGTCTCTGCCGCTTGCTATGCCAGTAGGAATAAATCGGACCTTTTCTCAAAAGCAGTTGTATTCAGACCGTGCCTGGGTGGCCAACTTGTGTTTGTGTGGGTTTTATCCACAGGCCGATGTGGAAGGGGTGAGTTGCCCGGCCGGCGGCGGCTGCGATTGGTGTTCTCCTGGCTCTGGGTTTAGGCAAGGGGGTGTGTATCGCTGCCATGCTCCACTAACCCGGGAGCGTTAAAGACACAGGCTCAGCAAGGCGCAACTTGCCAGCTTCTCCGAGGCGGCCCGTTCGGATCCATGATATTTGAAGTCAAAGCAAGATGGTTTTTTTACTGTGGAAGGCTTCACATGCCAGTGCGGACACTGGACAGTGTGGACAGTGCGGACAGTGTGGACACTGGACAGTGTGGACAGTGCGGACAGTGCGGACACTGGACAGTGTGGACAGTGCGGACAGTGTGGACAGTGCGGACACTGGACAGTGTGGACAGTGCGGACAGTGCGGACAGTGTGGACAGTGCGGACAGTGCGGACAGTGCGGACACTGGACAGTGCGGACACTGGACAGTGCGGACAGTGTGGACAGTGCAGACAGTGTGGACAGTGCGGACAGTGCGGACACTGGACAGTGCGGACAGTGTGGACAGTGCAGACAGTGTGGACAGTGCGGACAGTGCGGACACTGGACTGTGTGGACAGTGCGGACACTGGACAGTGCGGACAGTGCGGACAGTGCGGACAGTGTGGACAGTGTGGACAGTGCGGACAGTGCGGACACTGGACTGTGTGGACAGTGCGGACACTGGACAGTGCGGACAGTGTGGACAGTGTGGACAGTGCGGACAGTGCGGACAGTGCGGACAGTGTGGACAGTGCGGACACTGGACAGTGCGGACAGTGTGGACAGTGTGGACAGTGCGGACAGTGTGGACAGTGCGGACACTGGACAGTGTGGACAGTGTGGACAGTGCAGACAGTGTGGACAGTGCGGACAGTGCGGACAGTGTGGACAGTGTGGACAGTGCAGACAGTGTGGACAGTGCGGACAGTGCGGACACTGGACAGTGCGGACAGTGTGGACAGTGCAGACAGTGTGGACAGTGCGGACAGTGCGGACACTGGACATTGCGGACAGTGTGGACAGTGCAGACAGTGTGGACAGTGCGGACACTGGACAGTGCGGACAGTGTGGACAGTGCAGACAGTGTGGACAGTGCGGACAGTCCGGACACTGGACTGTGTGGACAGTGCGGACACTGGACAGTGCGGACAGTGCGGACAGTGCGGACAGTGTGGACAGTGTGGACAGTGCAGACAGTGTGGACAGTGCGGACACTGGATAGTGCGGACAGTGCGGACAGTGCGGACAGTGTGGACAGTGCGGACACTGGACAGTGTGGACACTGGACAGTGCGGGCAGTGTGGCCAGTGTGGACACTGGACAGTGCGGGCAGTGTGGACAGTGCGGACACTGGACAGTGTGGACAGTGCGGACAGTGTGGACAGTGCGGACACTGGACAGTGTGGCCAGTGTGGCCAGTGTGGACAGTGTGGACAGTGCGGACAGTGCATACAGTGTGGCCAGTGCGGACAGTGCGGACAGTGCATACAGTGTGGCCAGTGCATACAGTGTGGCCAGTGCGGACAGTGCGGACAGTGGGGACACTGGACAGTGTGGACAGTGCGGACAGTGCGGACAGTGCGGACAGTGCGGACAGTGTGGACAGTGCGGACACTGGACAGTGTGGACACTGGACAGTGCGGGCAGTGTGGACAGTGCGGACAGTGCGGACAGTGCGGACAGTGCGGACACTGGACAGTGTGGACAGTGCGGACAGTGTGGACAGTGCGGACAGTGCGGACAGTGTGGACAGTGCGGACACTGGACAGTGCGGGCAGTGTGGACAGTGCGGACACTGGACAGTGTGGACAGTGCGGACAGTGTGGACAGTGCGGACACTGGACAGTGCGGGCAGTGTGGACAGTGCGGACACTGGACAGTGTGGACACTGGACAGTGCGGGCAGTGTGGACAGTGCGGACACTGGACAGTGTGGACAGTGTGGACAGTGCGGACACTGGACAGTGTGGACACTGGACAGTGTGGGCAGTGTGGACAGTGCGGACACTGGACAGTGTGGACAGTGTGGACAGTGTGGACAGTGCGGACAGTGCGGACAGTGCGGACAGTGCGGACAGTGCGGACACTGGACAGTGTGGACAGTGCGGACAGTGTGGACAGTGCGGACACTGGACAGTGTGGCCAGTGTGGCCAGTGTGGACAGTGTGGACAGTGCGGACAGTGCATACAGTGTGGCCAGTGCGGACAGTGCGGACAGTGGGGACAGTGGGGACAGTGCGGACAGTGCGGACAGTGCGGACTGTGGGGACAGTGCGGACAGTGCGGACACTGGACAGTGCGGACAGTGCGGACAGTGCGGACAGTGCGGACAGTGCATACAGTGTGGACAGTGCGGACAGTGTGGCCAGTGTGGACAGTGTGGACAGTGCGGACAGTGCATACAGTGTGGCCAGTGCGGACAGTGGGGACAGTGGGGACAGTGTGGACAGTGTGGACAGTGTGGACAGTGCGGACACTGGACAGTGTGGACAGTGCGGACAGTGCGGACAGTGCGGACAGTGCGGACAGTGTGGACAGTGCGGACAGTGCGGACACTGGACAGTGCGGACAGTGGCGGTGACATTAGCTGTTGAAGGCACCTGAGGCCTGATCAACCTCTGGTTTTTCTAGCTGACCACGAGTTGGGGTTCAGATTGAACAAAACCATCGATATTTTGTGTTAGTAAAAAAAATACTTCCCGGAATCAATTCTGAATCCCATGCTTGTCAACTGTCGCTTGACGGCGCCCTGCTAATGGGGGCAACTGTAGTCAGTTATGCTGACGGGGGCAACATGGACCATGTGCAAAGTGTAAAGAAGCCAGGTGGCGTTGACTGGCAACACCAGTGAGGTGGAGGATGCACTGATCACATTCCAGTCATAAGGGTTATGGGATAATTAGTAAGCTTTATGTGCAAGAGAGGAGGATATACATAGACTATAGGTGCAGGAGGAGGCCATTTGGCCCTTTGAGCCAGCACTGCCATTCATTGTGATCATGGCTGATCATCCACAATCAGTCCCCCGTGCCTGCCTTCTCTCCATATCCTTTGATTCTGCTAGCCCCAACAGCTCTATCTAACTCGAGTTAACAACTAAGGATAGTTTGGCCATATGTATTCAACGAGGCGAGTTTGATTTTCGGGGTTGCTAATCCTATCAATAAGTCATCCACAAATGTATCAGGGACCGTCGCCCACTCGGAGTCATTGATTGGAAACTATTTTTGCAATGAGCTTGGATTACTGATTGGCCAACTGGACACAGCATGAATGGAACTGGTTTGTGGTGGGATAAATACATGGGCTGTGGGCAGCTGTGTGGCCTCACTGGGGAGCAGAGGTACCCAATAGTTGCAACTCATGATCCTCTACAACAATGGTTCTTAACCTGGGGGTCGTTTGGGGCTTTGCTGGGGGTCATGAAGGGGACACAAATAACATATCAATTTGTTGAGCCCATGTGCATGAACCTAACAAGGGTACAGACCACATACAGTATTTTGTTCATGTATCAGCGTACTGGTGCCAAAAAGGTTAAGAACAACTGCTCTAGTCGTGATGCTGTCACAAACCAACCAACAACCATCACAGGCAGCATCTCTGGAGAGAAGGAATGGGTGACGTTTCTGATCAGTCTGAAGAAGGATCATGACCCGAAACATCACCCGTTTTTTCTCTCCAGAGATGCTGCCTGTCCTGCTGAGTTACTCCAGCATTTTTGTCTGTCTTCGGTGTAAACCAGCATCTGCAGTTCCTTTTTCACTCAGAGAGTTGTGAGTCTGTGGAATTCTCTGCCTCAGAGGGCGGTGGAGGCAGGTTCTCTGGATATTTTCAAGAGTGAGCTAGATAGGGTTCTTAAAGATAGTGGAGTCAGGGGATATGGGGAGAAGGCAGGAACGGGGTACTGATTGGGGATGATCAGCCATGATCATATTGAATGGAGGTGCAGACTCGAAGGGCTGAATGGCCTACTCCTGCACCTATTGTCTATTGTCTATTCTTACACCAGACGTATGTGCGCACACATAGCTGATCCTGTACCTCGACAGTCCGCACCCCTTACTTTCCCAATTATCCAAATATCTATCAGTTTAGAAAATAGGTAATTACTAAGCATTCACAGTTTTCTGGGATAGATATATCCAGGGGATCGTGAGTCTTTGAATGCAAATATATTCACCTCTGTTTTAAATGGCTTCTAAATACTTACCTTAAGACTGTACAAATAAACAAATCAGCAGATGCTGAAAATAGTTTTAGAACCATACGGCATAGAAACAGATCCTTTGGCTCACCATGTCCATGCCAACCATCAAGTCTGAAATAAAAACAGAAAATTATGGAAAGGATCAGCTGGTTAGGCAGCATCTGTGGAAAAATACACAGAATTCATGTTTCAGGTCTAAGGTACTGTATCAAATTTGACCAAGTCAGTTGACTGTTTCTCGTTGCGCAGATGCTACCTGACCTGTTTACAGTTGCCAACATGTTCTGTTTTTATTTTGAGAATATGCAGTCTGCCTCCCTCATCTGGAGCCTGGGAGAAACAATCTCAAACTCTCCCAGAAACATATGTTTCTATAAGATCATCTCATTCTTCTAAACCTCAACGAATCCAGACCCCTTAACCAAGGATTGTGCAAACAATCTTTTGCAGAATTATCTCAAAAGCCCAGGTACAAAGACCAAAACTGCATGCAATACTCCAGAGTATGAATACAATACTCAAATACTACAATACTCCAATACTCAAATACTCCAGAGTATTAATCTCCTCATCCCCTTTACAATCACAATCTGCAACACCTATTGCTGCATCAGAACTCCCATACATTAAATGACAACATACAACTGAGTATCTTCTCTGTGCTACCTGCATCTTAATTTTCTGCATGTCATGTCATGTTTAAGACCATCACTGTTCCCCCAAAACATCTCTCTGTGAATAAAGTTGGAGGCACAAGATATTGCAGATGCTGGAATATGTACGATGTTTACATATTGTGTTGTGCTGCAGCAAGCGAGAGTTTCATTGACCTATCTGGGACACATGACAATAAAACACTCTGACTCTTGGCCAAGCTGTGTTGTGTGGTCAGATTTGAGAGCCAACGCTCTCAATAGTTCCAACTCATGATCCTCCAGAATCATGATGCACAGTCACAAACCAACCAACAAACACATAGCCATGTACATATCCCCAGCTTTATCTTACGGTCCATGTCATAGCTGATCCTGTACATCGAGAGTTGCTCCCCCTCTCCAGCCCACACCCCTTACGTTCCCAATTATCCAAAGATCTATCAGTTTAGAAAATAGATATCAATCTTTACTGTCTTCTCATCACTGCAAAATAATTATTTGTATTCTTCCTACCAAATGGAATCATTTCACTCTCCCCGTTATATTTCCTCTGCACCTTCTTGCCCACTTACTTATGCTGTCTACATGAAAATTCAAGTGCTTGCGGTCAGATGTTGGGCCTATGTGAAAGAAGATTATATTTGCAGGTGCTCCTGAGAATGCTTGCGTTTCTGTCTGTGTGCCTGTGCAGTCTTTTCCCAACACAGAAAACCAGTTTCATTACTCACTGAAGTGAATTGATTTATTTGAGTTAATCTACTCATTCTCTGATTTGTTTTCTCCATGTACCAAAATTGCCCCGATCCCTTGATCAGGTTCATTAATATTTCTTCAAAGGGTTTCTGTAATGCCTATTGTATGGAATAGAGTGGTGGGCCTGATATTGGTGTGTCATTAACTAGCAAATACCAAGGCTCCAAGCTCCACACATAGTCATTCCACTAGAACAAAGTTCAATGGAATCCCTTGCACCATGGACTGCTGTATCTAAACTATATTTTAATAGTGAAAACAATCTAATTTATACGCAGTGTTTGTTACATTTTGATAAATGCAGACTTTTGTATCAAACTGTAAAACCCCACAGGTTACTGGAAATACACCGCAAATGCACGGTGACTGGAGCTGATGTTTGCGTCACTGACCTTAGTAACCTACGTTTATTCATTGCATTGACATTTATAAACATGGTTTATGCATTAGGTGATAACTATATATATTACCCCTATTAATAGAACAGCCTTTCAAAGGTGGCTTATAATGTTTTCATTCTTCCTCGTTTCCAACATTCTTTCAACATTGTTGCTTAACAAAATCTAAATTTACATTTGGGCAATTTTACCCATGAGTCCCATGAAACCACACCTGGTTAGATGCAAACCTGGTAACAGGTAACCCCTTCAATCCCTGCCTCAGAAATTAAACTCTTTTGTCCAATTAGTCAAGTGGTCTGAGCAGTTTTTAAGGTTAGGATGTGAGCACAATATTGTTGCCTGATGGTTTTGTACAGTTATGTAGCCACGCCATCACTCAGACTGCAGGTGGTGTGGCTACACAACTGTGCTGTGGCCACTCCTCTCAATACTATTGTGGACCTATTTGGACAGGTACTTGGATAGGACAGGTTTAGAGGGATGTGGCCCAAACACATGCAGGTGAGACAAGTGTAGATGGGGCCTTTTGGTCGGCCTGGGAAAGTCGGGCCAAAGGGCCTGTTTCCGTGCTGTATGACTCTACGAGTCCATGATAGATGAGGCTGGTGAGGGTGTGGCCAGATAGGGTCTTCCTTCATGTTAGTTCCCTCATGATCTGCCTCAGTCTAGCAGCCATGGTCCTTTATAAACCTGGCATCTCAACCAAAGATATGCTACAAAGCCGCTCCTGGTGATGCATGATGAAGCCTGGAATTCAACATCAATTGTCCAACACGGTCATTGTTGAACATGGAGGAAGTATAGTCATGGAGAGATGACTATGCAGCACCCTGGGCCCACCCCCCACATCCACACCAAGCATCGACCCGTTGACACCAATCCTACCCTACTCCATGTTATTCTCTAGACATTCGCCTCCTCCATTCCTCAGATACTATCACTCATCTACACACTTGGGATAACTTACAGTGGCCAACTAACCTGCAAGCTGCACATTTTTTGACATGAAGGAGAAAACCTGAGCACCCAATGGAATGCCACGCCATCACAGGGAGAACGTGCAAACTCCACACAGATAGCACTGGAAATTAGGATTGAACCAGGTTGCAGGGGTTGTGAGGGCAGCAGGTCTACTGCCTGCATCATTAATTCACACAATTTCTGTTTCATTAGACCCGAGTTCAATCCTGAGTACGGGTGCTGTCTGTACGGAGTTTGTCCGTTCTCCCTATGACCACGTGAGTTTTTTCTGGATGCTCCGGTTTCCTCCCACACTCCAAACATGTACAGGTTAATTGGCTTCTGTAAATTGTAAACTGTCCTTAGTATGTCCCTCATTGGAGACTTTGGAACTATCTTTAACAACTTAATGGGACGACCTTGTACTAAATGTTACAGCCTTAATCCTGTATCTGTACACAGTGGACAGCTTGATTGTAATCATGTTTATTCTTTTTGTTCACTGGATAGCTCGCAACAAAAAGCTTTTCATTGAAGCTCGGTACATGCGATAATAATAAACTAAACTATAGATAGTCGCTGCAGTTGATGAGAATGCTATTGGAGAGCCAA
Organism: Raja brachyura; assembly: GCA_963514005.1. The sequence continues at coordinate 814,661 of OY740815.1, forward strand.
TGCTTGGATAGGACATCATCACGACTCAATCTGTCCTCTCAAGTAAAGTCCTCATGGCACACTTTGGTGAAGAGTAGATACGTTAGCCCTCATCTCTTGGAGAATCATTGTTCTTTACTAAACAATTGAGCTGAAAGGACAAACGTCCTACTCCCAATTTTGATGACAACACAAAAATAGGTGGGATTGTGAGTAATGTGGAGGAAGAGCAGTAAAGAAGAGTGCCTGAGATGTTCACAAAGTGCTGGAGTAACTCAGGGACAGGCAGCATCTCTGGAGAGAGGGAACGGGCGATGTTTCGGGCCGAGATCCTTCTCCAGGCATGACATGTTGTTGGTGACCAAACAAAAAAGGAGACCATTGTTTAAATGATGACAAATTAGGAAATATTAAGATTCTGGATGTCCTTGTACAAGTCATTGAAGACCAACATGTAGCTGCAGTCAGCAATTAGTAAGGCAAATAATATGTCGCCCTTTATCACAGAAGGGTTTGAATACAGGACTATTTAGATTCTCATTATCTAGGCAAAGAAGCCATTAGACAAGCGTGCATCAAATATTGTTTGATTTTGTTCATGTAAAATAAGTGCAATAAGACTTAGGGTATAAGGCCTTGTGAGACGACACCCGGCGTATTGTGTATGATTCCAGTCTTCGTGCCTATTTAATAATATCCTTGCCAACAAAGATTCATTAATCTGATTCCTAAAAAGATAGTTTTGCCCAATAAAAAAAGATTCATAAAGTAGAGTATAGACTAGAGTAGACTAGACTAGACTAGAGTAGACTAGACTAGACTAGAGTAGACTATAGTAGAGTGGACTAGACTAAAGTAGACTTTATTCTTCATAGTTTGTCAGGAGACAAGTGTTTTATTGTCGTGTCCCAATGTCATGTTGTCCATCCTCACAGAGCAATGACATTCTTACTTGCAACTGCAAAACAGAATATATAAACATAATAATCACACACACACATCCCTTTGATGGTGGGGAGGTCAGTACCTGTGATGGACCAGGCAGTGCTCACTTCTCTCTGTAGATCCTTTCAATGGTGGGGAGGTCAGTGCTGGGCTGAGCTGTGCTCACCACTTTCAGCTTTGCTCCAGGACGTTCAGTTTGCCTGAGCCAGACCGCGATGCAATTACTCAATATGTTTTGAAGAACAAGAGAAAATCTTATCAACATTTACAAATTTCTGACTTTCACTCATAGGGTCACATACTCCTGCTCCTCATCTTTATGTTCTTAGTTGCTTAGGATTCAGAAAGTATCAGACCCCACTGTTGGAATGTTGGCATTGAAATTGATGCTATATCTCCTCTGCTGAAATGATTTGCCAACACAATATGTGGTTCACACTTGTCTAATGGCCTTTTTGGCTAGATAACAAGACTAATTAATGCTGGTGGAACCCAGCAACTTTGGTAGAGGAGGGAAATGTCTGTTTTACAAGTGGACAGCCCCTTTAAACAATTCAAATTGGATGGGAAATGCTGTAAGATGCACCCACATTCTTTATTAATCACTAATTGCACCACACTTGATGTTCTCAAGAAACAGCTGGCACTGAGCAGTATCTCTTAATTTAAGCCTTTTTTTAATCAGATTGGTGCGTGTGAATGATACATCGCCCGATCAGCTCTCTAGCTCCTGCCTGTCATTCAAGCACTGTGTGAAGATAAATGACAGTATGTTAAATTCCACTTAATGACAAATGTTACAAATTTCCTTCCACACAGATCTGCTGTGGTTAGTGAGTCGAGTGGAATCAGATAATTACATACTGATAACACAGAAAGTGCATGTCGTAATGACACTATTTGTCTTTCAAGAACTTTCTCTGACTATCCAAGTTTGTGGTCGGTGTCATTTAATTTGTTGAAGTCTCCCTGTTAGAGTAGCAGGAAGAAGCGGAGGATTGGGTGGGTGAGTAACAGCAAGGTTTGGTGTGGTGCAGGATGCACTGTGGAAGGTCCCAGATATCCACCATTGTCCATGCTGTTCTCAGAGGGCAGTGGGGGAGGGTAGGGGAGTAGGCAGTGGGGGAGGGGAGGAGAGTGGGGGAGGGTCGGGGAGTGGGCAGTGGGGGAGGGGAGGGGAGTGGGCAGTGGGGGAGGGTAGGGGAGTGGGCAGTGGGGGAGGGGAGGGGAGTGGGCAGTGGGGGAGGGTAGGGGAGTGGGGGAGGGTTGGGGAGTGGGCAGTGGGGGAGGGTAGGGGAGTGGGCAGTGGGGGAGGGTAGGGGAGTGGGCAGTGGGGGAGGGTAGGGGAGTGGGCAGTGGGGGAGGGGAGGAGAGTGGGCAGTGGGGGGGGTAGGAGTGGGCAGTGGGGGAGGGTAGGAGTGGGCAGTGGGGGAGGGAGGAGAGTGGGCAGTGGGGGATGGGAGGAGTGGGCAGTGGGGGAGGGGAGGAGAGTGGGCAGTGGGGGAGGGTAGGAGTGGGCAGTGGGGAGGGTAGGAGAGTGGGCAGTGGGGGAGGGTAGGAGAGTGGGCAGTGGGGGAGGGTAGGAGAGTGGGCAGTGGGGGAGGGTAGGAGAGTGGGCAGTGGGGGAGGGTACGGGAGTGGGCAGTGGGGGAGGGTAGGAGTGGGCAGTGGGGAGGGTAGGAGAGTGGGCAGTGGGGGAGGGTAGGAGAGTGGGCAGTGGGGGAGGGTAGGAGAGTGGGCAGTGGGGGAGGGTAGGAGAGTGGGCAGTGGGGGAGGGTACGGGAGTGGGCAGTGGGGGAGGGTAGGAGTGGGCAGTGGGGAGGGTAGAAGAGTGGGCAGTGGGGGAGGGTAGGAGAGTGGGCAGTGGGGGAGGGTAGGAGAGTGGGCAGTGGGGGAGGGTAGGAGAGTGGGCAGTGGGGGAGAGTAGGAGAGTGGGCAGTGGGGGAGGGGAGGGGAGTGGGGGAGGGTAGGAGAGTGGGCAGTGGGGGAGGGGAGGAGAGTGGGGGAGGGTAGGAGAGTGGGCAGTGGGGGAGGGGAGGAGAGTGGGCAGTGGGGGAGGGGAGGAGAGTGGGCAGTGGGGGAGGGGAGGAGTGGGCAGTGGGGGAGGGGAGGAGAGTGGGGGAGGGTAGGAGAGTGGGCAGTGGGGGAGGGGAGGAGTGGGCAGTGGGGGAGGGGAGGAGAGTGGGGGAGGGTAGGAGAGTGGGCAGTGGGGGAGGGGAGGGGAGTGGGCAGTGGGGGAGGGGAGGAGAGTGGGCAGTGGGGGAGGGGAGGAGTGGGCAGTGGGGGAGGGGAGGAGAGTGGGGGAGGGTAGGAGAGTGGGCAGTGGGGGAGGGGAGGAGTGGGCAGTGGGGGAGGGGAGGAGAGTGGGGGAGGGGAGGAGAGTGGGCAGTGGGGGAGGGGAGGAGTGGGCAGTGGGGGAGGGTAGGAGAGTGGGCAGTGGGGGAGGGGAGGAGTGGGCAGTGGGGGAGGGGAGGAGAGTGGGCAGTGGGGGAGGGGAGGGGAGTGGGCAGTGGGGGAGGGGAGGAGAGTGGGCAGTGGGGGAGGGTAGGAGAGTGGGGGAGGGTAGGAGAGTGGGCAGTGGGGGAGGGGGGGAGAGTGGGCAGTGGGGGAGGGGAGGGGAGTGGGCAGTGGGGGAGGGGAGGAGAGTGGGCAGTGGGGGAGGGGAGGGGAGTGGGCAGTGGGGGAGGGTAGGAGAGTGGGGGAGGGTAGGAGAGTGGGCAGTGGGGGAGGGGAGGGGAGTGGGCAGTGGGGGAGGGGAGGAGTGGGCAGTGGGGGAGGGGAGGGGAGTGGGCAGTGGGGGAGGGGAGGAGAGTGGGCAGGAGCAGAAGGTGTACAACAGAACTAAAGGACGTTCTTTTAGGAAGGAGACGAGGAGGAATTTCTTTAGTCAGACGGTGGTGAATCTGTGGAATTCTTTGCCACAGACGGCTGTGGAGGCCAAGTCAGTAGATATCTTTAAGGCAGAGATAGATAGATTCTTGATTAGTACAGGTGTGAAGGGTTATGGGGAGAAGGTAGGAGAATGGGGTTAGGAGGGAGAGGTAGATCAGCTATGATTGAATGGCGGATGGGCTGAATGGCCTAAATCTACTATTTCTTATGACAACGATCCCCTCAATGACACAGAGGCCAGGAGGTGAAACACCACGGCGTGTCAGTTGCATGAGCTCAACAAGGTACACCTTGTGTGCAGCCACGCCACAGATACACGGTGCAGGCATGCACACAAAATATACATCAATAATACTTCAAAATTCTAAATGAGAGATCAGTGCAAAATCACGGGATATGGGGAAAAAGCAGGAACGGGATACTGATTTTGGATGATCTGCCATGATCATATTCAATGGCGGTACTGGCTCGAAGGACCGAAAGGCCTACTCCTGGCCTATGTTTCTATGTTTTTAAGTTTTTAGATCGTGTCTTGCTACCCAACTCATGCTATGTAAACAGGTTCTGAAATTACTATTGTGACCTGGAGGTTTTGGATGTTATTTGATTTAAGGAATAGAAAGCCTGTGGGACCTTTGTTCCGTATCATGTTCTGGATCGGATTGAGGAGGTTGTTGTGGTTCTGGCAGTTCACCAGGACGTGCTCGATGAAAGGTTGAATCTGGGATCCCCTGCTATCCTTGCTTTCATGGACTAATTTGCAGACACCATGGAATGACCGGCCTTGCCACAGCAGTGCCAGGAGCCAACAGGGAGCAGTGGACTGAAAGTTGTGTTTGCATTCTGAATGCAAATCATGGCAGGTGTTGGATAAATGAGTTGGATTCAGTGTTCAGTTCCCTGCATGAATTTACCTGTCCTCCACCCCACCCCCACTCCCACCTCGCCCACTGCATTTGCTGTAGTCTGGGAGTGGTCACTGGGCTCCCAGGGGAGGGGTGCTCCTCACATTCTCAGTCTCTCAAGGTGACGAGTGTTGATAGTCAGGGCTGAGCGACTATTTGTACTTTCTACCACGCACCAAGCCTGTCTGTGGCATCATTCCAAGTTTCCTTTTCAATAGGCTGTAGGCAGATTATTTACTACATTTTGCATCTTATGCTGCAAGCATAGCTTCTTCAAACATCTTGCTTTGCCCTTATCGCATGTTTTAAGACTCCCTCTCTCACTGTGCAACCTGTGGAGGGCGAGGTGTGATTGTCTTCACCATCCTCACTGCTGCACCTCCAGTAATATCCCTGACCGTATCCCACGCTGAAGGCACTCTGATGAATTTCACACCGAGCGTGCTAACTTGCTCCGTACAATCACAATAACAGGTCTCTAAATCAGCATCAAATCAGCACCTAAATCTCTTCAGTGCTTGCGTGGAGTAAGTATACTTTTAAATTGTCAAACCCAAGTAATCACAGGTGGGAAGTGTAGGAGAGACTCCGACTGTAGGTCTGGATCTCATCTAAGCAGCCGGAGGATTTAAGCAAGTCATTAAATAAATCTGGAATTAAAATCTAGTATCAATAAAGGTCGATAGAAACCCATCATACTGTTGCAGAAGGCTTGCCTGGTTTACAAATATCCACTGCCTAAGGCCCAGAATGTGACTCCAGAGTCTGAAATGGCCCTGCAAGGCCCTCTGTTCGTGAAGGACAAAATGCTGGCCTCACCAGCAACCCAAGCATCCTATGAATCAAAAAAGCAATAATTGTTGGAGAGGTTATTATAATTAGGCGGCATCGTGACACAGCTGATGGAGCTGCTGCCTCACAGCTCTGACGACCTGACTTCAATCCTGACCTCCAGTGCCGGACTTCACACAATCTCGCTGTGATTTCCTCGTGGTATTCCAGTTTTATCCCACGTACAAAGCCGAGGAAGTGGGTAGATGGACCACGGCAAATTGCCCCTCGGTGTTTAGAAAGTTTGATGGGGGGAGGAGGTTTAGTTTACAGATACATTGTGGAAACAGGCCCTTCGGCCCACTGAGTCCGTGCCGACCAGCGATCACCCGTACACTAGTTCCACCCTACACACTAGGGACAATATATACTCGCCAATTAACCTACAAATCTGCACGTCTTTGGAATGTGGGAGGAAACCGGAGCACCCGGAGAAAACCCATGCAGTCATGGGGAGAACGTACAAACTCTGTACAGACAGCCCCCATAGTCAGGATGGAACCCGGGTCCCTGGTGCTGTGGGAAGCAACTCTACCACTGCTCCACTGTGTCGCGAGTTGATGGGAATGAGGCGAGATTAAAATGGATTAGAGTAGCATTAGAGTGAGTGTGAGGCTTGATGGTTGGCGTGCATTAGATGGACAGAAGGGCCTGTTTCCATGCTGAAACTATATGAGGTTAAATCCTGCAAGTGAGAAGGGGAACTGAAGGCAGTGAGAATTTTGTAAGGATAGTGTTTAATTCAGAAGCCACCTTCACTCTGAAGAAGCTGAATTTGCAGAAACTTAGAGCCACATCTCATCCAACCTGTATCTGAGCTGTGGCTCTGGCCTGGACATCTTCTCTCCACTTGCCATCGCTGCGTAACCACACTGGCCAACTTGGAAGGTGGGATCTTTCCCCTCTCCCCCTATGGCCAACAACAGCAGTCAGTGCGGGCTGGGCCTCCTTGTCACTGTGGCTCAGATCCTCACTGTGTTTATCAGCTCTAACAAGGAGAGCTGGTGTTTTATTTTCGAATCCATAATTCCTCCCGTGTTGTAATGTCCATCCCTGATGTATCTGCCTTTCTCTTTGCTCTTCAGTTTAACTCAGAACCATCTGTTTCATGACCAACTTTTCCTTTTCGACAGGATGTCTCCTCTGCTTTTTGCTCAGTCTTTTATTTCTCCTTCTCTGTTTGTCAGCTCTTGGTTCGTCCTCCTCTATTGTCTCCACGCCTCCCATTTCCACTCTCCCTTCTGCCCTGGATGCCCTTTAACCCCGTGCAGACATGCTCCTCAAAAGCCAGTTTCCACCCAGTTCCTCCGCACCCTGCCCTCCTGTCCTGTCAGCTGATAATTGTGCCCGACAGTGTGACACAGGGCAAGTGGGAAGTGCTTTGTCTTTGTGACAAAAGGGAACAGCTTTAGCACTGAGGGAGCCTGAGCATTGCCTGACTTTGAGCGGGGCAAGAAAGAGATCGCAGTAATGTTAGAGTTTGGATGAGGGAGACGAAAGGCCTGTGGGTAACAGCGTCTGTCAGCATTTCCTCGGCCGAGTCTAGACTGGCTGCACCTGAAGAGGGGTCCCGACCCGAATCTTCACCTATTCCTTTTCTCACGAGGTGCCTGTCCCGCTGAGTTACTCCAGCATTTTGTGTCTGTCTTCAGTGTAAATGGAATGTGGGAGGAAATCTACACAATCACAGAGAGAACATGCTAACTCCACACTGACAGCACCCGAGGTCAGAATTGAACCCGGGTCACTGGAGCCATGAGGCAGTTGTTAACTGCGCCACTGTGCTGTCCATGAGTCGTAGATACGTGTGTTATAGCGAGAGATGTAAGAGTCGGAGACTGAGCCAGCAGCTGGACATAGTCTGAAACATAAGAGTTTCCTGTTCCTGCACAATTTGGAAAGTGCAGCTTCTGCCAGTCTCCTGACTGGTACTTATTCCACCGCAGAGCCACCACAACAGATTAGACAGAATGTATCTCCACATTCACTAGATTTATCTAACGGCAAATATACTTTGAGAATCATGATTTACATACAAATAGTTTAAATAACAATTATGCCTTGGCCAACAAAGTCCTTTGGAACATTCTTTTAATTCGCTAGATGCTACAGTATGCAAATGCAGATTCTTTCTTCGTTTTTTAAATATTAAATTAAGCTCCCACACAACTCCCATGGACAGACAGAGTAGGGGATGATCTGACATATTATTGTCTGACCCTGCATCACTAGAAATTGCTCCCAAATCTGCAGAATGGTTTGGCTCAACTGGAAATCAATTACAGTTGATTCACACAGATTCACCCAACTTTGTTCTTTGTTCCTTGTTCAGAACAAAGTTCTGGAGGAGCTGACCACAACATCTGCTTCTTCTTGCATGTGGCGTGCACAGCCTAAAGTTGTAGGACAACTTGTTCTATTTGATCTTCTGTGTGTGCACGTCGAGTTGATTGCATTAGTCGAAACGGGGCGGACCACGTGAAGGTTGCAATCTTCCACCCCTCCACAACATCCAAATGTGTTTTAAATAATGCTAGGATTTGGCATCCACAGCCCAAACCACACGTTCTGTGATGAAACTCCCAATACCTGAAGCACAGCGGCATCTCATGGAGATGGCTCACCGCTGGCTTTTCATGGGCAATTAGGGGTGGGTAATAAAAGCCGGTCTCTCCAGTGATGACAATATTCTGAAAATGAATATTTAAACCAAAATAATCTGAATTTGCAAAAGTAAACTGCAGCTGCTGGAAATCAGATAAAACCAGAACATGCCAGAAAAACTCAGCAGGTCAGGTGGCATCTGTGGAAAGGAAAACTATTGACTGTTTCTCTTTGCACAGATGCTGTCTGACCTGCTGAGTTTTTCTGGCATTTTCTGCAGCTGTTGCCTATTCTCCTGTTCTATACTGCTTTATATCGACTTTTTCTACTCTATTTGCAAACTTATTTATCTCCATAAAGCCACATATCACCTCTTTAACGTATTTCTTCTTCAGATCTTGTCGTGGATTTTCTCCACTGACATCATCTCTTATATCTTGGCCAATAGCGGCTGAAGTGCAGCCGTGTACAATAAACAACTTCTTGCCCGGTCCTCAGGGCTTCTTTTTAAATGGTTGTAAATTGTAGGAGGATTGGATTGGAGAAGTGAAGGAGTTGAGGACATCTACAGTTTTACAGTGCAGGGAACAATGAGTTATAGTGGATGGAGCTGGAGAGGAGAGCAATGGTTCCAATGCAGGAAACAAAGCATATAAAGCGTGTGGAACATCCCTGGTACCCTGGTGGCCGTCCCACTCCCCACTAATCCCATGCACAGGGGAGGCAAGAAATGGCAAGCTCGGTCTTGCAGATTGGAAGCCAAGGCACTTGAAAATGCTTCTGGAAACAACACACACAAACAATATCCCAGTTTGTGTGCGTGTGTGTGTGTGTGCGTGTGTGTGTGTGTGTGTGTGCGTGTGTGTGTGTGTGTGCGTGTGTGTGTGTGTGTGTGTGTGTGTGTGTGTGTGTGTGTGTGTGTGTGTGCGTGCGTGCGTGCGTGCACGCGTGCGCGTGTGCGCGCGTGTGTGCGTGTGTGCGTGTGTGTGTGTGTGTACGTGTGTGTGTGCGCGTATGTGTGTGCGTGTGTGTGTGTGTGTGCGTGCGTGTGTGTGTGCGTGCGTGCGTGTGTGTGTGCATGTGTGTGTGTGCGTGTGTGCGTGCGTGCGTGTGTGTGCGTGCGTGTGTGTGTGCGTGCATGCGTGTGTGTGTGTGCATGTGTGTGTGTGCGTGCGTGTGTGTGTGTGTGTGTGTGCGTGTGTGTGTGTGTGCGCGTGTGTGTGTGCGTGTGTGTGTGTGTGTGTGCGTGCGTGTGTCTGTGTGTGCGTGTGTGTGCGTGCTTGTGTGTGTGCGTGTGTGTGTGTGCATGTGCGTGCGTGTGTCTGTGTGCGTGTGTGTGTGCGTGTGCGTGTGCGGGGGACGGGGGGGTTGTATCCTGGCATTTATTTGTTTTGGGGATGAGTTGGGGAATAGTGAAGTGGCTCCACGTGGGGCCCAGGGATCCAGATGTATCTGCAAGGACCTGCCCACGTGGGGCCCAGGGATCGAGATGTATCTGCAAGGACCAGCCCACGTGGGGCCCAGGGATCGTGATGTATCTGCAAGGACCTGCCCACGCTGCAAAGGGAAATTAGGTAAAAGAAAAAGGTTTTATCAAAGCGTTAGAAAAAAGATGGGTCTCGTGGCATGACCTTTTACCCTTTGGGGTTAAAGGTTTAAATGCCAGAATGTAATAAAGTTTTATCCGCTTGAGTTACACAATTGTATAAATCAATTGAATAATGAAAAGCTCAGAGTAAACATTGACACTACAATCTGCTTGTTTTGTAGCTTCCTCCAGGCTGCTGCTCCTGCTCGACATGTTTCTCCGATGGTTATTGATTCTGGCCTGTGGTACAAGAGTGTACAGATTTAAAATAAGAAATGGGAAAAAGCGGGGCCAATTCATCACCGTGTGCTTGTGACTGACCCTCTTTACAGCCTTACCACTTCACAACAAATCCCTTTTGGAAGCTGCTATTAATCTGTGTGGAAAAGTTAGTCACACATGAACTGTGCCGCTCTCCCTCTAGTGACACGCTGCTTCCTGACTCCACGCTGATAATTTATCACTTTCTCTGGGCCCGCTGACAAACTATTTACAGCAAAATTAGTTTTTTTGCTCATGATTTCTCCCGCAGGGATAAGGGAAGTTGGTGTTCCACAGAGAAGGTCCCCTTGCAAGGTCTCCATTATTTATAAAGGCGCTTCAGACAAATGAATGCAGGAGGGGGTGGGAGTCGACCATTCGGAGCAGCAACACTACACTTTCAATCCACATTCATGCAGAACGGGTGTGAGAACGGGGACACCATCGATGCTGAGGCATCAAACGGCCAAGGAGTGCCCCGCTCTCCACTCACTCAGCTGTCCAGGTTGTTAATCTCTGATTCCTGTATCACCTCCACACCTGCTCCAGCTGGTTAAACCTGGACAGTATTCTTGTAATGAATCAGTATTTAGTTGATATTCCAGCACAGTCAGTTACTTACATTGGGCAAGATGTGGAAGTTAAGGCAGTTCTACACCGCTCTCCCCCACTCTCTAACCTACAAACCGAAAAGCAATTCAACTGTGCACAATGCAGTTACAGGAAGAGTTACAGTAACTGCAGAGCCATGTTAGAGTGTGTTGGGCCCAGCCTGTAAAGTACAGTTAAACGATATTGCACAGAGGGAGATCTTTCATGCTACTCTTTGTGCAGGTTGCGTGGACAAAAAAATTAGGCGGCACGGTGGCGCAGAGGTATAGCTGCTGCCTCACAGCGCCAGAGACCCGGGTTCGATCCTGACTACGGTTGCTGTCTGTACGGAGTTTGTACGTTCTCCCCGTGACCACGTGGGTTTTGTCCGGGATCTTTGGTTTTTGTCCCACTCCAAATAAATGCTGGTTTGTAGGTTAATTGACTTGGTTATAAATGTTAAATTGCCCCTAGTTCATGTAGGATAATGTTAATGTGCAGGGATCGCTGGGCAGTGCGGACACGGTGGGCCGAAGGGCCTGTTTCTGCCCTAATCTATAAACTAAACTAATCTCACTCCCCTGTTCTTTACACATGGCCCTTGCATTAATCTAATTATCTACTAATGGTACCACTGAATTGACTTTGCCTACTCTTTCAGGAGCTGCTTTCCACGGCAGAACCTCCCACAGACTAAGAACCTTGCCTAAATTGCCACTTATGTTTTTACCAGTTACATGAAAATCTACAACTTCCTCGTATTCAATCGAGCCCTGCTTAATCTGGGGCTGGTTTCCTTACTTCCTCCATCAAAGTTTATTCTCTGATTTTGAACACCTCTATTAAGCCTTTATTGAACATTCCTTGCAGTAATTAGAACAGTGATAGTGTTCCTCGCTGCTCACAGGAAAGATGCGATTACTAGAGAAAGTGTGCAGGAGATTTATGAGGATGTTTTTATAGCCTTGAGGAAAGATAGGATTGTTTTCTTTGGAAAAGAGGAGGCTGAAGAGACACTTCACTGGGATGTATAATATTATACAAAGAGCAGAAGGGTCAAACATCGAGAGTCAGTTACATTACTTTGAAGTTACACCCCTTCAAAGGGAGGGGTTTGAATGGGAAACCAGTAATTTGAGGATTCTCTTGCACTCGGTTGGACTTTTAACTCCAGATTTTTAATCATTGACAGGATATGAGCAGGGTTGGCATGTGTGCTTCCACTCAAGTGTGGAGAAGCCTGGAGCAGGCGGAGCGAGGAGATAGGTGTGACTGCCAACTGGGGGTGTGGTCAATCACACACATTCAGTGCCATGGGGCAGGGAGTCCAATCATACCTCTCATGAGAGGCAATCCCTGACAATGGGAAAGTATGGACCTGACGTGGAGGAAGTGTTCATCTTATCTACTGTCCTTCAACCACTGGCTTCCTGACCCCAGGACACCTGGCTGTCCACAGTTCTGGTTACATCGCCACTGCCGCATCATCAACGGGCATCTCCCATCATATTTATCTCCTTTCCTCATCTTCACAATGCCAGTGATTGTGGTGATTCAGCACATCAACACAAGCTGCTGCTGCTCTTCATATCGCCCATTCCCCTTTGCTGCTGAACCTGGCCCTTTCCCTTCACTCCATCTTCCCAGGAATTCTTGATTCAGTGAAAATGTTACAACTGGAGGCAATTCTAGTGTGAGCTCAAAGCCTTTGTAACGTTGGAATCAAGGCCAAGCTAGCTTTCTTAAAGTAACTGTAAGAAAACCCTGGCATTGTGATATCAATTCAGTGTCACATATGGGATAGCAGCCAGTGTGTGGTGTATCTGTGTGTGTGTGTGTCATGTGTGTGTCATGTGTGTGTCATGTGTGTGTGTGTGTCTGTGTGTGTCATGTGTGTGTTGCGTGTGTGTCGTGTGTGTGTCATGTGTGTGTCATGTGTGTGTCGTGTGTGTGTGTCGTGTGTGTCATGTGTATGTCATGTGTGTGCATTGTGTGTGTCATGTGTGTGTCCTGTGTGTGCATTGTGTGTGTCCTGTGTGTGTCCTTTGTGTGTCGTGTGTGTCATGTGTGTGTCATGTGTGTGTCATGTGTGTGTCGTGTGTGTGCATTGTGTGTGTCATGTGTGTGTCGGTGTGAGTCTGGATGACAGGTATGAGTGTTAAATACATTACCTCAATAAAACGCAAGTTAGTTTGAGAAGAAAACCGACTGGGATGAAATGAGATGCATTGACACACATTGAACCTGTGCAGGAAGCTCAGCATGAAGAGGGAGAGGTGCAGCAGTGGCCGACTGGTACTAACTTATAAGATCCAACTACTAGTAATGCAGCAGACTCACAACAAGCCTGCAAGTGGAATTACAACAAGACCGGCGGAAGTATCTCTCCCTGACACTGGAGGGAATGCCCGTCACACAGTCCTTGTGGAGACTATGCTCTTCTCATTTTGTGATGTCTTGTCTGGCCCTACACTTGTTCGACATGGAACAAACTCAGAACAGATCTGGCCGTTCAACACTAGGTGCCACAAATGTGCAGAAATGTAAGGCACTTCGACCTTAGTTGCAGTGTGTGTCATCTACAAAATATCGACTACTCTAATAGTTCCTCCCCATCACAACCATTATCACCAAGAGGGACAAGAGCAACTTGTACAGGAGAACACCACCACCTACAGGTTCCAGGCAGCTTCTGCACCATTATGACACGGAAACTGTGACAATGACTCTTTTAGCATATGGATATTGATAAGTCATTTGAGCAGAAGTAGGGCATTTGGCCCATCGAGTTCACTCCACCATTCAATCATTCCATCTCAACCCCATTCTCCTGCCTTCTTCCCATAACCCCGACACCCTTACCAATCAAGTATCTGTCAATCTCTACCTTATAAAATACCCAATGACTTGGTCTCCACTGCTATTTGATTCACTACCCTCTGACAAAAGAAATTCCTCCTCATCGCCTTTCTAAAGGTACATTCTGTAATTCCGAGGCTGTGCCTTCTGGTCCTAGACTCTCCCACTCGTGGAAACATCCTCTCCACATTCACTCAATCCAGGCCTTTCACTATTCGGTAAGTTTCAATGAGGTTTCCCCCTCATCCTTCTAAACTCCAGCGAGTACGAGCCCTGTGCTGTCAAACGCTCATTATATGTTAATGTAATAATTCCTGTGATCATTCTCGTAAACTCTCCACCACCAGCACATCCCTCCTCAGATAAGGGGCCCTAAACTGCGCACAATGCTCCAAATACGGTCTGGGCAGTGCCGCATAATGCCTCAGCATTACATCCCTGTTTTTACTCTAGTCCTCTCAAAATAAATGTTAACTTTACATTTGCCTTTCTTAATACCAATCCAACTTGCAAATTAACCTTTTGGAAATCCTGTAGAGTTGAAACACTGCCGTGTCGGATGTGACTGGCAAGTCCAGCATCATAATCCTGTTCGTAGGCTACTCACATCGTGCAGTTGTGAAGGTCCCCACTACCAGCCCACCTGGAAATACATTGCTGTTCCTTCATTGTTGCTGTTCTGAATAGTAGAACACCGTAGACACGCTCCTCTGGAAGACCACAGTGTTTAATGAAGCTGGCCTTGCCAGTGACATCCATATCCCAAATACATCATCATGCTGCCCTGGCCTCTCGCCACTACTGACTGTCATGCATCCATCTAAACCCATTTGCAGCACCTTGTACCTCCTCAGCCTTGGTGATTCAAGCTCTGCTCCAGACCTCTCTTCAATGTTGTGTGAGTCTCTCTCTCCCCCAACATCTCAGGCATCTTGAACATTCCAACCACTCTCCACATCAACAAGATCCTTTCTTATTTTCCCTCTGAACCTCTGATCCTAAACCTTTGCCCTCTGGGTTTAGATATTTCTGCTTGCGACTAACAAGCAGCTACCTATGCCACTCACAGTTTTGTACATCTCAGTTAGACCCGTGTCACGCTGCTCTTCCCAATGGAAGGCAAACCCAGCCTGTCCAGACTCCCCTCATGATTGAGGTACCTCGACCAACATCACATCCTGGGCAATCTCCTTGCTCCCTCTTGAGTCCAGTCACAACCTTCCTGCAGTGTGGTGCAGACTTCCTGTGTCTTGTACTCTGTAACTACGTATAAAGCCTTGGGATCCGACATGATTTGTTTAACCATTTCTCTATCTGCCACACAGAGTCTTGCATAAATATAGCAGCTGCCTGTTATAGGAGCAATTTGCTAATTGTGTCCTTTATATATTGGCTCATCATTCATCTTAGAAAAATATAACATTTTGCATTTTTCAGTGTTAAATTTCATCTGCTACCCATCCACATATTTTACTAACATGTCCATATCTGCTAGACATCTATTACAATCTTCCTCACAGCTTGCTATATTATGTGTGTCTGTCATTGAAGACTGTGTCCTGTACACACATCTAAATCATTTATATATATATTAGCAGCAGTGCAAGTACCCATCCCTGGGGAACTACAAAGCAATGTTCCCTTCATTCCCAAAAAACCTGCTGCTCAAAAGGACACAGAGTGCTGGAGTAACTCAGCGGGTCGGGCAGCATCTGTGGAGAACATGGATAGGTGACGTTTCACAGAGTGCTGGAGTAACTCAGCGGGTCAGGCAGCATCTGTGGCGAACATGGATAGGTGACGTTTCAGGTTGAGACCTTTCTCCAGTCTTGAATTACTATTCTCAGTTTGCTGAAACTTAACGTGTTTCTATCCATGCTACTCC